>PVIU01009272.1:0-77437 GCA_004026605.1 Ondatra zibethicus
GAAAAGAGAGTTTCGTCTGTTGTCTCTCTGCAGGCTCATACAGGTCTATAAATTGTGGAAGAGTGGCCTATTTTTAGAGCAGCATAAACTAGCTCTCTAGGGGGACAGGCAGGATGGAAATGAGATAAAGCTGGAAAGAGATGGCTTCTGTTTATGACACACTCCCTCCCATGCTGTGAGCACAGGATTTAGAGGATGGGGTAAGGAAACTCCTTCCCATGTGAGCATGTAATCCTGAGTAATCTGGCTGCCTCTCTAGCCATTTTCATTTATTATATGTTAAGCAGCATACGACAGCCTTATACCAGGGATTACAGTGTACGTCTGCTCCGAGGGCCTCTGGATCTAGTTAGACAAAACAACTGCCCTGCACTACACTCACACACGAACTAAGAAGACAGCAAGTGAAAAGGCTCCCCAGCCAATGTGCTCCTGCGGGAAATGCTTGGCTGGGGCTCTCTCAGAAAGATATTGTTGCCTGGCCTATGGAAGATCAGGTTCCCAAGGAGAAAACCAATGTTTAATTTAGCACAAAGACAGCTCAGACTTTCTCTCTGGGGGACTGAGCTTGCAAACAGAGAATCTAAGCCAGCAAAGGAAGCACTCTTTGGTACAATGCTTGGGATTTCGACCCAAACTTTGCTAAGCTGTCACTTCTGTTGCTTTGTCAGGAAGGCTGCTGTTCCAGTCTACATTCTGTGCACTCCCCATGCTGCTGGAAGACAACTGAATGCATAACAGCAGCAGCCATGCCTTGCTTTCTCAGAGCTACACAGCGCAGCGTGGCAATTAGAAAGCAAAGCATAGCTGGTTTAACACTTAGGTGAACTATGGCCATAATAAAAAATTTGTTCTCTCAGTTGCTCATCCAAAGAACACTTTAATTGTTATATGATCTGGATTCTAGAGAGCCCCAGAAAGGAACAAGTTATACCTAAGTATAACAATCATCTCCCCAAAGACCCATGCATATATACTGACCCAGCGAAGCCCTACTTCCTTAACCCTACTTGGTTAACATGACTTTGAGATAATACTCTGTGTGTCCTGGCATCTGTTGCTTTAACTTCATGTGAGTCTGGATGGGTGTGTGCTTGTGAGGGTGCACATGAGTGTGTGCAGGTTATATGTGTGTGGAGATCAGCCTCTGGTGTAATTCCTTAGAAACCATCTACCTTGTTTCCCGCTGGAACGCACCAAGTGAGCTGGAGAGCTGGTCAGTGAATCCTTGGCATTCTCCTGTCTCTACACCCTCAGCGTGGGAACTGCAAGTGTGGGCCACCACACCAGGCTTTTCATGTGAGTGCTGGGGGCTTGAACCTAGGTCTTGTGCAGTGAGCAGCTAATCAACCAAGCCATCTTCTCAGCCTTGGCTTTTTTTTTTTTTAATGAACTTTCTGCTCAAACCCATCATGAGTTCCTGAAAGCAGCGCTGAAGAGCAAGGCCTTTAGTGCACAGTGGGAGCTATTGCTGAGCAAGATTCACTGATGCAACTTGGTCGTGTTCCTGGCAGAAGAGACCTTTGACAGCGACAGTGTCAGTGGTTCTGGATCCCGTAGGAATCTGTCAGAATGACTCAGGAAAAAGTACACCACTAAAAATGAGACTAAAACAAAAGAAAACTCACATGAGTTTGATGTTACATTTTGTAAGAATCATATTATCTTTGAGAAAGAGAACTGGAGTCTCAACTTAAATGACAGGAACAAACAAATCAAGAAACACAATTTTGACAGTATTCTTTGATTAGAACCTATGTCGAGGATACCACAAGAGCATGAGAACAAGGTGCGCAGAATCAACTAAGCAGGACTCACAGGGCTCTCAGAGACGGAAGGACTAAACATGAAAGTCAGTGTCTTGACTGGTTGTGCTGGGCTCTGACCTTCTTGGGTCCTTACAGTATATGCAAACTTTTCTCTTCAAGTCATGATTGTTTCTATTGGCCCCTTACGGACAGGCAGAAATGTCAAAGACGGTAGAAGGACAGAACATTAGTTGTGAGTAGCTCACATAGAACAACCTTCTGCTGTGAATCAGAGAGGGGGGTGGGAGGAGTGTGGGAAGATACGGAGGGGGGTTGGTGGTGGTGGTGTTGGTTTTCCTCTGTACCCTGGAGACCACTGGTTTCTGTTGAACTCTAAGGTGCATAACGGTCAGTTGCCCATCTCTATTGGAAACAAGCAAATTTCAAATATCCATAATCACAGTGTTCTGTAAAATTTTTCTCATGCTTCTTTTAAAGGACAAGACATTTCCAAACCAGGGTGCAAAACAACTCAGATGCTGAAGGAATTCTCCTACTCACCAAGAGAGCTCATTACATCAACAGGACAAACCTTGCTTGCAACTGGAGGCAAGAAGTCTGGACAGGGGTGGAGTTATAGCTTGATTCCTTTCAGTTTCTCTTCCCCATCTAGCCAGTGTGCTTCTAAAGCCCTCTGCTCTCAGCGCCAAAGGCCATGTCATGCTGTATATAACTCACCATGAATGGGGAAGTGTGTAAACAGCAAAACACTGAGCAGCCTTAGGAACTCGAAGTGCGTAGAACAGAGTACTTAGGCTGCGTGCCCTAAGAAGAGGCTGCTGGAGGGAACCGCAATGCTTGTCTTCAAGTATATGAAGGATTACTATTGCTTCATAGCTCTGGGCTCCTCTGCTCCTTCCTGGCTCCCTATTTGACCTGGGCTTTTGATTTGCTCTTGTGAGAATGGCAGCATTTTAAGGATGCGTCTGAACCTCACTCTGCATTTCCACCTCGCTGCTTACCCCACCATACTATTCTCTGTTCTAGCCCCTAAACCTTTAACTTCCACACCTGTGCCTGCAGGCCACACCCTCACCTCACCCTTAGTGTCTTCACTCCTCTCACGCCCTGAGGTGATCCATATTCATTATAAGATTTTCCCTGCCTAGATTCGAATCTCTTTCTCACCCACTAACAGTACTCAAGTTTCATTTACTTATTGTGCTTGGCACCATGCTGTTTTGTTTCATACTGTATTTACTGGCCTGGAACGCTCTATGCAAACTAAGCTGGGGCCTTGAACTCACAGAAACCTGCATGCCTCTGCTTCTGCCTAGTCTGTTTTTTGTTGGTCTTTCGAGACAAAGTTTCATACTTAGGCTAGACTGGAACTTACTACGTATCTCAGGTTGGCTTCATACTCATGATGGCCCTCCTGCCTTAGCCTCTGGGTGCTCGAATTACAAGCATGAGCTATCGTGCCCATCTTAGTATTAGTGTCCCTGTATCTAACACAGGACAAATATCACCCATCTGACCTGGTTTGGTGGGTGTGTTGTAAACATGGAAAGGAGCTCCCTGGGGACTTTGGGTCTTTATAGAAATTTGCTTCCCTCTTCCTTTAACTTTCTGTGTCGGTTGTAGGCCATTCTGAAGGCTAGCAACTTCTACTGTTATTTCGCTGTGCAGGGGGTGATTTCTCCCTTGGACTGTGGACAGCATGGGCTATGTTTGTAGCATATCACATCTCCTTTATCCTCCCACAGAGCTTGCTGGAGTCTGAAGGAAATTAGCATGAAAATGGAGGAGGAATTGAGGGTTGTTTTCATTAAACATGGATGGCCTTGTCTGAGGATGTTGAACACGTGCAAGGGGCTGGCATAAGGAGGGGGAGTCAGTAGAAACTACTCAGAAAGGCTTGGTCTGCACACATAGAGCAAAACTGGGTGGTTATTTCTTAATTTTCAAATTTGCTACTAGGTTTTCTTTTCTTAAATGAAATAACAGTGCTAAGAAACAAAGTAAACAATACAATTTAGAAAACAACCGGTCATTGTTGCACCACTAGTGATATTTAATCGCTATGTCTAAGAATATCTGAAAGCCCCTGGTTAATGCCGTAGTGATTAAAACTGAGTAGACATATAGGGAAGCCATAGACAGTAAGTTTAAGATAGAAAAATATTGATGAGTAGTACTTAATAACATTATTTCAAAGAAAGCAAATGACTCCTACAGAAAGCATAGAGCACCTGCATGTGTGTGACCTCACCCTGTCACTAGTGCAAGCTTCCGGACAACATTTGGAAGAGCGTCATGCAGCAAACCCTCCACTGGAACCCTTGCCTTATACTTCCTTGAATGAGGTGGAAAGGCCCTGGGTAGCTAAGAATTCTTCTTTATTACTTTGTTCTGGAGAAGCAAAATAAAATAGGTCTGCTTGTAAGGAAATGATTGCAGCATAAATAAATAATGTAAACAGTCCTCTCAGAGTCCCCGAGAGGAGATTTGTCATGTAGCCATCCAGTCTCAGACTTCCAGACCTGCTCGCCACACCTTGGGCAGCTCTCAAATTCGGAGCTGGTTAATCGGAAACTCAGAAAACACCTGGGAACTTGGCGATCATTTAACTGGTTTGGCTTTCTGAAACTAAGAACTGGCATTTTAGAATACTGTTGGCAAAATATTTAACTTTCCCATATCATTTGTGTAAACAACTTTTCTAATGCCCCTTAGACACTCTGGGGCAAGGTGTGTACCTTGCCAAGGCTCCTAGGGCCCATGCAGATGTATAAAGCACACTCTTAAAGGACACACAAAACTTCACAGCATAGCCCACTTTGAGTAGTGTGCTCTAGGACTTTGGAGATACTTAAATATACAGCTATTTTGGTTTTATCTTGACAGCCCTGATTTTGCAAGACCAATCCCTCTGTTTACAATACAAGCTATTTTACCACTTAAAAAAGACAAGCGAAAGCTGAGTGGATCTCTCTAAAGTGCAGAGGAGCCAGTATTCCCCCTTGATGCTAGGAGCTCAGCGGCAGCATCGTGGAGCTTCTGTCTCCTTTCCTGTCTCCCCCAAACACTCACTAATGACAGTGCTTTCAGGCAGGAACTGATCTCTGCTTGACAGATGAGTGCTCAGTGGCTTGTTCCCAGCCACCCAGCAGGCTCGCACCAAAACAAGACAAGCTCCTGGTCTCATCTGTGTTCATCCCTCCACGGCACATTAGAGAGAAGGTAATGTCTGAGGCTGAAGATGGCCTGGTACCAGTTATCTACCTAAACCGTCTGTGGCACAGGAAGAGAGCATGTCTCACAGAAGCGGAAAAAAAAATAATTTTCACGTATGTGCCAACCTAACCGCTCCATACACCAGTGGTTATTGAGTTTTTACAGCTCATTCAAAGAGTCAAACATACGATAGCAGAAAATGATTTAGTGGCTAAAGTCTTCTCTGAGTGGCTAAAAAGGTTAGTTTCCTTAGAATCCTACAACCTCAACCTTTCTACGAAGCTTTGGGTTCACAGTCTCTGCAGAAGTGGGGCTTTCCCTGAACTGGAGCTAAATGAAGAAACTGGCTGAGTAAGGACAGTAGAATTAGGCTCTCAAGCGGACGGAATTAGAACTGACTTAGAGGTTATTCTTGCATTGTTCTTCAAACTCAAGCTATTAAAGAGCCCAGGCAGTATATATTCTTTGCCATAGAACATCCCTCACAGACAACGCTATCCCACGGAACAGAAGGCATCTGTTCATCTTCATTTGGCAGGTAGTACCGACAATGCCCAAGGCATTGCCGCACGTCACGTGCTGGTTACCGAACTTCACCAGGACACACCGCACATGTTTGATTTCAGATGATCAATACTTTTCCTTCCTCCAAAGGGCATTTATGGGCACTTAAAGCACACAAATGAACAGCACAGTGTTACACTCAACACATCTGCCTAAGGACATAGACAATCAAACTAAAGAAAAGTTCTGACATGCATTCTCAGCAAAGGCCCTTTAAAAATTTTAAGATTGTTTCTGAACACAAGAGATGCCCAGGCCAAGGGAGACCTCTAGATGAGACTCCTGAATGCCCAGGCCTCTCCCCATCCAGTGACAGCAGCTTCCTACAGAATTTGCCTCATAGATTCGAGTAACATTCGAAGGAACAAAGCACCAAATTTAGACGCTAAAACAGAGGGAATTCCCAATAACTGAAAGAGTATCAGACCAGCCACTCTCATCGAGGAATGAGCATGTGGACTGAGCTGCTGCCTTTCTCTTCTAACTCATACCAAACCCCCAGGCTTCATCCTCACACTCACAGAGGGTGTTCCAGCAAGGGGCTATTTTAGGAGGTGGTTGGTGGGCGGGAGAGAGAAAAGAGAGTCCCTGAGAAAGGGGCGGCAGAGCAAACACCTTCAGCTTTTGCAGCTGCAGACAGTCTAGTAGAGACAGGCCAGGCACCATTGCCTGCCTTGGCCTACATCTGAGGCAATGCCACTTAAAGTTGGTTTCATTTTGTGTCCTGTGACACTCCAGCAAAAGGGAACCACATGAACTTCCCTCCCAAGTGGACAGAAGCAAAACCAAAGAGGGCTACAGGGGACATGCTTCCTGCCTTGCTGAGGCTGGGAGGGAGCGCCACAGGACAAGCCCGCCCTGTGGGCTTCTCTAGGCTTGGCACCCAGAGCAGGGATCAGTCTTTCCCTCTGGGGTTGGCCTGGGTGCCTCGCTCTCAGGATCACCCCAGAAGCACTTGCCAGGAGACTCCAAAGCACACAATGCCGCATTATTGGGAGGCTTGCAGACAGATTATAAATTTACTGGGGACAATCAAGGCATTTAGTTACTTTTGGCTGCAGAGGCTGGTGACGCGCACATGCACACAAACCCCATTCTTCTCTCCTGCTTCCTTCTCCCCAGGATCTCTCTTTCAGGAGACAAACTTCCTTTCGCTGGGAATTCCAGGGAGAAGTGGGGATGGAACAGGTGGAAGAGAGAGGAATGTAGGCCTGTAAAGTCCAATATAAACTGAATAATTTCATTCAAGGATAAAGCACAGGCCAGAGTAATTATGGGTAGTTAGCTTTCATCTGGACCTGGTTGGGGGTTGGCGGGCAGAATCACAGCTCTAAGCAAACCAAGAAAAATGTGTGCCTTGTCGGGGAAGAGCAGTGTCTCAGTCCCCAGAGTTTTCCAGGAACCATGGGAATCAGCACAGATGAAGAGCATGGGGGCCAGCAGCCAGGAAGAAGTAGCTGCCTGCTGGAACAGGCCCCCTCCTCCCTCAGGAGCGCCTTAGCACCATCCTTCCTTAGGGTTTTGAGTGCTTTGGGGCTCCCATGGCTGCTTCCTGCCTCTGCCTTCCATCAGGCTGGGTTTAGGCTATGGTTGTCCCATGAGCAGTCACAGGGCTTCAGGGGCCCAGTGGGAGAAGCCTGCGGGGCGCAGGACTGGGCTCCGACTTTGACTGAAAGACTAATGGCATAGCAGTTTGGGGGAAGCCAGAATACCACAAGCAGTAGGTCACCTGACCAAGACTGACAACCGAGAACCAATGACTCAAGGCTTTTCCCTCTGGGTGGGGTGTCACTGTGCCTGTGAGGAAGCACTTCCGGGCAGAATTACTCAGGCTCTTGGACCTGATGTGCCCTCACCAGGAGGAGCTGAGGACAAGGTGGCTCCTAGAACCATGGAAAAGAGCTCTCAGGGCCTTCTGGGAGTTCTGGGAGATAATGCTGCTTTATTGGAGGGTCCAGAAGAAAAGACTAGATTGGGCCTGGGCTGGGGAGCCTACAAGGATCCTGGTAGTCCTCTTAGCAAGCATTCCTGCAGTAGTGTGTCTGAGAGGTCCCCCATGTTTCTTACTGTGGGGACATTATGCTATGGGATGTCAGTTACAGACAGGGCCCTTCAGAGGGGATGGACGATGGGGCAAACGGAGTCAAACGATGGGTCAACTGAGCTAAGTTAAGAATGCCTTGCTGGGCCTGACCAGAGCCAACATGCAAGTGGGAGGGTTCTCCCCTGTAAGTTCTACTTTCACAAACTGTGGACCCTTCGAACCTCTGGAGAACCCAGGCTCTTACCTGGTAAGGAACACCCTTCGGTTTAGGACAATGACAATGGGCACCAGTGACTTTAATAGTAAGAGCTTACAGCCACATACACACACCCAGCTGCCTTTGAGAGACTGATATCTTGGCCATCTTCATGGCCATTCATTCCACATGATGCCAAGACAACCATCAGCTTCGCCAGAGGCCACAGGATCACAGCCACAATCATAGGAGAAAACCAGGTGCCTTACCGCAAGCAGGGCCGAGTTGCGCTGGTCCCCGGGGGTCGAAGCTGGTGGTTGCTGCTCTCTGTTTATCCCACCACTATCATTACTGGTCAGCCGGTGCTGCTGATGGTGATGGTGGTAGTCTGGTGGAGGTGGTGGGGCTGTGGCTGCTGCCTGGGAGGCCACAGAAGGGGCAGCAGGGGGCGGTGCCGGGGCTGTGGTGGTGGCAGTTGTGGCTGTAGCCTTAGCATGTTTGCTAGCCTTCCTTGCCCCCTGGCCATGCTGGACCAGGCTGAGAAGCTGCATGGTGCTTTCCCTTTCTCGGTCTGAGCTCTCGGCCCTACCACGTTCATAGCGTCCTTCACAGCTCAGGTGGTGCTGACGGCAGACAGCAATGCGAGCCCGCAGGCGTTCCACAATAGCACTGTGCACTCTAGGGGTGACTGAGCCCCCTCCAAGGAGCCCCGCCCCAGAAGCCCCCCCCAAACCTCCTGCGGGGGCCTGCGGGGGCGCTGTGTCCCCCATCTTGTTGGACACAATGATTACTGCCTCTGGGATGGTGAGGTGCAAGAGGCTGGGGCTGAATATTGCAGGCAAAGCTGCTTTCAGGGTTCAGGGCCACATGAATGAAGGTCTTCGGAGGGTGGGGAGTTAGTGGAGGAGGCGTGGGGGTTCAGGGCCACATGAATGAAGGTCTTCGGAGGGTGGGGAGATAGTGGAGGAGGTGTGGGGGAGGGGAGCGAGTAGCAAGACGGTGGGGAGAAAGATTAGAAACCAATTGGAGAGGGGAAGTTAGAAACAAACCCTGATCAACTTACTCTAATTGCATTTGACAGCTCAGAAGAAGTTCGAGAGAGTTGTAGATCTTTTTCTCCCCCACCAGGCTGACAAGAGCCTCCAGGTACTTTGTAAACACAAAGTCTGGGGGATAGTTCAAGAATTCAGGGATCATCAAGGAAGAGACAGAAATGCATAGCAAAAGGAATCAAAGGGGTCATTAACAGAGGCCCGGCCTCCCCCTCACCTAGTTGCCTCAGAAAATTATTTATGGGGGTGTTTCTGCAGAGAAACACATTTCTAGCCTGGTCTATGTAACCAGCAGCCTTCACTTCTACTCAGGTTAAAAAACAAACAACAGGGCTGTTTCCCGGGGCTTCGGAAGTCATGTTCGAAGTGTAGGAAATCAAGGGAGACTGTCTTGGTTTCTCCGTCCCTTTCTCTCCCTCCGGTGTCCTCCTGGGGGGCACGGTAGAATGCAGTCTTTCCCCCAAAGGAGACAGCTTTTCTGTCTTAACAACGTCTGTAATTGGACTTCAGAACCATGCTCTTTTCTTCAAGCTAATCCAATCACCGGCAAAAATCCCGATTCCCTCTTAGGTTTCTTAGTTTTAAATGAAAGCACTCTGAAGTGGCTGGCTACTGAGAAAGCTCCTTCAACACATTTTTCCCCTTCCCACTAACGTTTCTATCCCTCACCCCAAGTTCTATTCGAATACAGTATCAAGAGAGACAAAGTCTTCCGAGAGTAATTTACAAACGATGGTCAAACTTACAAACTTCCAGCAAATTGCACCGAGTCATATCCAGCCACTTTTCTGTCCACTTTTGTACATTCCATTCCCGGCCAGTGGCTCACAGGGTCTGGACTCCCATAGGCAATGTGGCTCTATCTCTTGTAATGCTTCGCTTTATAGATGGGGGGAAAAAGAAGAAAAAAAGTAGCTTGTATTTTCCTTTCTCTTTCAGGTCTGTTCCGAGCGCTTTTCTGACACCGGCTCCCGCTCCTCGGACTCACGGCGAAACACAGGCTTTCATTGTGCTGCGATAGGAGAGGGAGAGAAAGGGAGAGAGAGAGTGAGACAGAGGGAGAGAGGGAGCCAGCAGGCTGCAGATGGGGGAGGAGGGCGGGAGCTCGGGCTCCCTGGTGGAAGGCTGGTGCCGCTGCTCCAGTGAGTAATCGCAGCCAGGCGCCTGGGAACGGAGTGCAGAGGCCTCCCAGTGGCTGAAGAGGCAAACCCTCCAGAACTGCACCTCTCTCTACAGCCCAGCCTCAGCCTGGGTGCTGCGGTGGGGGGAAGACGGGGGAAATTCCCCAGTCTCCTCGCAAGGGTTTGAGCAGCCCTCAATGCTGAAGAAAATTCCCAGCCAGGGAGTGTATTTTTCCCCTTCCAGGCCCGCAGCCCGCCCCCCTGAGGATATGATTTTCGGTTTTCAATAAGCTGTGAACGACACCACTGGGCACCTCAGCAAGAGCTGGGTGAGCACAGAGGAAAAGCTTATTACACAGTGAGGAAGTTGGCGAGTGAGTGTTAGGAGATACAGAGAGGGGCGTCCAGGGCTGTCTCCTAAAGAGACCCACTGGTGTGGGCGGGCCAATGAGTTTGGACAACAGGCTGGAAGGTGATAAACAAATCAGCAGAGATAAATAAACGTTGGGTGAGAGTGATATTGCCAATACCTCCAGAAAGAAAAAAAGAGAAATCTTTTTCTTTGAAAATTCACCAAATACAAGGTGTGTTGTCTGTAGCTGTCTTGTTGGCATGTATAAAGTGCCACATGATTTCAAGAACATTCATAACAAAACAAGGTTTTGTGGTTCCTTATGTTCCGATGGTGTGGTTAGTAAAATATCCAAGAAGTTTGGACAAGTCTGTGTGTGCTTATCAATTACAGAGAATAAACTAAAGTGGACATGGTATTGGCAGTCAGGACCAACAAAAACACAAGTGCCATAATTTACATGTCTTTTGGAGCTGAGGTCTCAGGACATGAAGTTGAGTCACTTTACAGACTCTGGAATTTCAGAAGTATGATCATGCTTCGAACGTGAGCTATGGGCGGAAGTGAATTAATGCTCATGAGAATAAATTTACACACAGTGTCATCCCTCACAGGCTGGCCAACTGCAGCCCACTTTATTTTCACAGGTTCTGGGATGTTAAGTTGGACATGTAGGTAGACATGCACAGTGACAAGACTGGGTGGGACATATCTGAAATGCTTGGAATCCACAGATTTCAGGGTTTTTTTTTTCTTTGATTTGGGGATACTGACTTAGACAAGTTGAATGTATCTCTAATCCCAGAAGTTCTTGAAATCCATCATGTTAGCTCTGTTTAAATAATTCCCTTCTACAGTATCCTAGGTTGGCTTTGAGTCAATTACTTTCAGTTTATAAAACCTCTGGCTTTTCTTGGGAACATAATACTTCTCCCTGTCTTCTTCAAGGCCAACTTCCTTTCTACCCACAAGGAGAAATGAGAAACTATATTCATTAGAGAAGAAAAATAGAAAGGGGAGATTCCTCACATCAGAAACCATCCTGTCATAAAATGTGGAGGGTTTTTGAACCTTGAATATTTCTTTTTTAAAAAGAGTGTTCAGGAGACAATGCCTTCTACTAACTTCTACCTCTAAAATGCTATATTTAGCAGTCATAACCAATAAAAGAAAACTATGTAGCATTTAAACTAAAAACACTCATTCAATAGCCTATGATAATATAGGTTTTAACAGTGTGATACCTTTGGCCAAATAAGCTATTCCTAGTAATATAAATTACAAATCAGAATGATAAATTTGCCAAATTGAGATAAAATTAATTGATATAAAATTGTCCATAGTCTTAGGGTATTGTGTGTTGTTTCAATATATGTATACACTGTGTAGTAAACTCTGCCTCTGGATTTTTTCTCTTTTGTGATATCTGAGTGCAGTTGTACATGTGGTCTGAGGACAGCTTTGCGGAGTCAAGTTCTATCCTTCCCCCTTTACCTGGGCTTCAGGGATTGAATTCAGGTAATAAACTTGCATTGCAAGTGCCTTTTTAGCTGCTGAGCCATCTCTACAACCACCACCCCTTTGTAATTCTGACAGGAACATAAATTAAAAGCTTGGGAAGCAAGGCTTCAACATACAGGTTTCTGTACTACATTCCAGTATTTAAGACATTCCTCTGGACTCTAGAGTCTAGCGGGTCTTTTTTATACATTAAAAACATCTATGTTTTGCCTGCCTGAATGATGTGTACCACATTGTGCAGCACCTCACTGGCTTAGTACAGAAGAGGGCGCTAGATCCCCTGGAACTGGAATTACAGATGGGTGTGAACCACCACGTGGGTGCTGGGAACGGGACTGAGGTACTCTACAAGAGCAGTCAGTGTTCTGAACTGCTGAGCCAACGCTTCAGTCCCCTTTTATACATATTTACTTTCATACACCTAGACATTTAATTTCTGCTTGCCATTTATCACTGACATCCTTCTACTTATGCACATCGTTTCTTCTTATTTAAGAGAAATCACATCTAAAGTCCACACTTCACATATATCAATTCAATACACGAACATTCTTGGAGATAAGATAGCTTTATCCAGTTCCTCACTTAGAAGAGGATGGAAGACTTATCATGATGATTTGTTCCACATCAATAATTCAGGAGGTTAGACCAGGAATCTTTAGACCCAGGTTCTCTTAACAAAAGCACTTGCCACCTTAGTGTAGAGTTTTAATGACATTACAAGCATTTTAATTTATGTTCCTGCCTAGCTCAAGGGATGCACTACTCCCCATGTCCACTTTGGAGTCCAATCAGGTCCTGCCCAAAGAATGAATGATGGGTACACATGCCTGAATATGAGAAGAGACCAGTCAGGAAATTCAGTTAATTACACCAACTGCTTATGAAAGAATTATTTCTTCCAGCCCCCTCATTCTCCCTGTGTTCTGGTTGGTTTTCTCATTCCCTACAGCCTCTGTCTTAGTCCTCTGAATTCTTTCAAGCATTATTCTTTTGCCTTTTCCTCAACATCTCTACTATCTAAAGCCACCAAACACTAAAGCAACTAAGGCTATTGATATTGATATAAGTGCTCCTAAACAAAAGGTTCAGTCATGTGAGAGGACCTAAGACTTAGAAGCTCAGAACTATCATGTTATGGAATTAATACTGATAATAGTAATAAAAATACGTCATAATATAAGAAAAGCTAATTCTATTATTTTTCCACACTATTCCTAGAGTTTGCTTGATTTTGTCCCCTCAATCCATACTAGGTCTCACTAAAAATCTATTTTATCAATTCTTTTGCTGTTAGCAGATACCCAATAGACTCACTCTTGGAGGCTCCAGTCACTTCTTGGAGGAGTACATTTGGTTGCAATGGCCTCAAATGCCAGAAAAACCACCTGCAAGCATTTTGATCATAATATGTTGCTGTATTTGGGAAAGTGCTTCAAATCAGCAATGTGACCAACCTAGGAACTAGGTCGCCTACTACCATAAGTCACCACTACTGTTAGTCCTTTTACTTTATAATTAGTTGAGTGCATTGAAAATAATACAAACTTTAAACTGTCTGGTTGAAACTGTCTCCCTTTACAGGAGATTCAAACTTGTCACATGAAGAAGTGATTCTTTTCAGGTCATCATCATCTTTCTTTTTCCTCTTCCTTCCTTTACACAAGTCACCCATGATCTTGACCCCTTGCCATACTCTATCAGTTCTCCTTGGATTCTGCTTTGCTTCCCTTTGACACTGCACTTTCATCTTTATTTTTTAAGTATGACTTTATTTTTGTTCTCTGGAAGTGAGTTAAGTAGTAGTTCTCCATGTGCCAGAGAAATACAAACAGTGGTGGGCATGTGATGGAAATGTTTGTTTCACCCCAGAAAACTGTTTTTCACTCGTCAACATGAGTCTCAGCATCCTTATACTTCCTGTATCAGCCTCCCTGTACTTCCTGTATCAGCCTCCCTGTACTTTCTGTATCAGCCTCAGCGTCCGTGTACTTCCTGTGTCAACCTGAATGTTCCTGTACTTTCTGTATCAGCCTCAGCATCCTTGTACTTCCTGCATCAACCTCAACATCCCTGTACTTCCTGTATCAGCCTCAGTGTCCCTGTACTTCCTGTATCAGCCTCAGCATCCCTGTACTTCCTTTATCAGTCTCAGCATCCCTGTACTTCCTGCATCAGCCTCAGTGTCCCTGTACTTCCTTTATCAGCCTCAGCGTCCCTGTACTTCCTGTGTCAGCCTCAGCATCCCTGTACTTCCTGTGTCAGCCTCAGCATCCTCGTACTTCCTGTGTCAGCCTCAGCATCCCTGTAATTTCTGTGTCAGCCTCAGCATCCTTGTACTCCCTGCGGTATTTTTTTTTTACTTACTACCTTAACAGACCAATAAGAATAATTATAGAATTATGCTTCAGAAAGTAAAAACTCATCTCCATGTAATTCTTGGTAATTTTATGTAATATATACATGGAGGCACGTCATGAATCATACAAAAGATGAAGCTAGCTAAGATCAACCAAACTTTCAGTATGAAAAAAGCAAATAAAAAGTCACAGAAGAACAGGTCTTATCTTTAAGAACCTTTAAAAAAAACAATACACAGCTTACTCTGAAACCACTTTATTATATTATGGAAAAATTAGGATGTGCAAATTAATGTAGGCAATAAAATAAGCTTTTGAAGTGTTTTTTGGCTTAAATTTTCTCTGAGATTTTCAGACTGGTACAATATGTATACATTACATAGAGAATGTTATGGCTAAAAAAATCACAAAATACATCTCCATCATTAATATATTCCAGATAAAACTGTACAGAAGCAACAAAGAGCATCACACAGAATGAAAACATGTATCAAAAAGTTCTTCTTGAATGTGAGGACGGAAAGACTCTGAGGATGAGGCATCTATTCAATAAGGGAAACTTTACAAAAGGAAGCACTCCTCCACTGCAGCAGATAAACTATGGTTTCATTCCGAGGTTAGGAGTCTGAGGCTTCTTCCATGGCTCACTGATTGAGGAGATGTTAATTAAACATTTATTATTGAAGATTATTTAATACTGCCAAGGGGTGCAACAATAAGTACATATAGGCATGAGTCTCGCTATATGTGAATATACACATGCATATATAGTGAGTGTGAAGGTGCTTGTGTGTGGTTGCACACATGTGTGGGCACATGTACATATATATCTGCATGCATGCTGAGCTCAGAGGATAGCCTTGGGTTCACTGACAAGCACCAGCCATCTTGGTTTTTGTGGCAGGGTCTCTCACTGGCATGAGAGTAAGTTGGCTGCCTGGCTAACAAGCCTCAGGGATTGGCCTCGTCTTTGCTTCCCCAGTGCAGGCATTACAAGTACATGCCATTGCGTCTGGCTTTTATTTGAAATATGGTTCTGGGGATGGCACTCAGGTCCTTGTGCTTGTAAGGTGAGTACTATATTGACTGAGCCATCTCCAAGTCAGTCCAAAGATATTTTAATAGAGCCTATTTCTACTAAACTGTCAGGACATGATAGCACATTCAACTGCAGATCATGTATGAGAAAAGCATCAATACATCACTAAAATACACTGATCGATTTTTGAACCACAAAGCTGATGTTCTCCATGGACATCTATGAAGGCTTTATTGAAATTCACTGTGGCATTTCATGAAAATCAGATGAGCATATAAACAAGATATTTTGCCACAAAATACACACAGAATATACAACAAATGTCACATGATACAGAGAAACAAAACTCATGATCTTCACATGTAAGGAAACTTATAAAAATCTTCTCTGAAGGAAACGTGCTATAATTCAAACTTCTCATCTTGAAAAAAATCCGCAGAATTGAGATATTCTTGCAGTTCATCATATCTCTGCATATACAACAGAAAATTTGTCATTTGACTCACAACAACAAGTAAGACAGACCTTTCTAACTACTAAGCACAGGTCTAAAGAAAAGTGGGAACAAAAATCACTTAATAGATGCTCTATTTCAAATAAACATTTCCAACTCAGAAAGCATTGCAAAGAAACCAAATAATAGTGTTATTAATTTCATATCTCATATAAGTTATAATTGTAAATCACAGAATAAGTATAATAATTCAATAGCTAATCCAACACATACTTGTGTAGCATGTGCATGTATGCAAACAGTTTCCTACAATGATTGTTGCGGGCAGAGCTCTAAAAGACACTTTCCCCATCCCTAAGACAAGACATCATGTCAGCCAGCACCACTGTTATGAGGGCTCAGAAGAGAAACCACGGGTAGTTTAGGGGACAAGGAAAGTGCAACATTTAAGTTGCTCTGGACAAAAATATTTGATAGGCAAAAAGTTAGTGGCAGAAGTTTCCGCTCCCCAGCCCAGGAGATTAGCAGTTCATCCAGCAGTACCAGGACAAGGGAGCGTAGGACTGGATAGTAATCTGATGCTGTCTTAGAAAGGATTGAAGAAGACTGAGGTCAGAGAATAAAAACTATGAAAGACTAGGCTATGGGCTGAGCAAAAATTTGACAGCTAATGTGGTGCTGCCAGAGATGTGGTGGGAGAGGACTGACCTCATTTGAAGTGCATGTTCGGAAAGCGAGTTAGCTATTTGATAACTGTCTGGCAATGAGTTATGAATCTGTGGTGACAAACTAGGCAATGAGGACTCAAACCTGTGGGGCAACAATGGAAATGAAGGGTAAAGGACAGAGTGGAACATGTCAGGAGATGGGCTAAGGGGGCCCCAGAAATTCCCAGGTGAAGGAGGACAAGAATGATGGGAGGCAGGGCTATCTCAGGCAGACAGGGAACAGAGAAGATACATGAGTTCATATTCAGATAGAATTCAAGTATTTATATCAGCTGAGGACACTGAATTATTTAGTGGTTTTCTAACTTGGCTTATGAACTCTGAGAGAAGACCTCAATGGCCTGAATTTACAATGACAAGGATTCATGGGAGGCAATGTGAATATTGCATTTTTATCCCAGTCGAGGCCATGAAGCCCATTTTCATAACCTCAAGATCACTGACTGCAGCACATCCTCAGGAAAGAAGGAAGAAAGAACAGGACAGACAACGATCTGCTATCACAGGCCATTAAACTCTTGGTTTTAGTACATGGAAGTAAAATTCTTTATGATCTTAAACCTATACCTTAAAAGATTGGCTGTTTTAGGCTTATTTTATCTTTATGTTGTTTTATTCAATTATTTATAAAATTTGTTTTGGAAAATTAAAATGTATCTTAGCATGCTAAGAGAACAAATAACAATCTTTGCTTGCTTATATTACAAATAACAGCTTATGGTAGTTGATCACTTTCTAATTCCAGGCCCTAAATATGCCATCATTTACATGATCTAAGCCCTAATTATTGCTTCGTTCCTATTTTACAGAGGAGAATCAGACTTGAGAGATTAAGTAACTTGCTTTCACATTCTACTGTTAGGCAGTGGCAGGGCAAAAATTTAAATGCATGCTTTTAACCTTTATAGGATGCTGTTTTTGAGTTTTAAATGGCAAGGGTGGGGCAACAGCTGTTCTGAGGGAAGAATGAAAACCACAGAAGGGAAAGTGAAAGCGAGGAAAGGTCATTAGGACCACTCTGCCTTCTCCTCTGCCCCAATAGCAGCTTCTGTAGCTCATCTCCGAGCATCACCGAGCCCTTGGGAGTCTAGGCCTTACTCTAATAATGGAGAGCACTCTCATACAGTATCAGACAGTTGTTCTGACAAGAACATTCCAGATTGTGGAATATTCTGTAGGTAGGGGAAAGTAGTCCAATTCTAAGAGAAATCTGGCCTCCTCTACTCAGAAGGAGTAAATGAGACCAACAGAAAGGAAATGATGTACAGAGGGATCTTCAAGAGCCTGAGGATAGAACCCAGCTCAATAGGAAATTTAGACTGTGGCCCTCCAGCTTTAATTTACTTAAGAATAAGTCAGTTTTTTAAAGGTTAGATGTTTAATGCCCTTAAGGAGTTTTATTCAATTGTTCTGGGTAAGGCCAGTAATTCTGTATTTTCCCACAAATTTCTAGGTGACTTTGACATAGGTAGTTAAGAGTATTTTGATAAATACCAACTTATTTTGATAAATACCAACTTAAGGTGCAGAAGAAAAGGAAAAGAATAAAATGTTAAAGGGGAGGGTAATAAGAGAAGACTCGAGTAAGGCAAATATCTCGTTATAATTTGAAATTCTTATTTATGTAGTACATTGTAAATTATTTTAAATATAGCTATAAAAAGATTTGATACTTCTTTTATGTATGTGTTCACGTATGTGTTTATGCCAGACGTCAACGTGGGTATCTTTCTTAGTTGCTCTCTATCTTTCAAGACAAAGTCTCTCACTGAATATGAAACTCACATATTTGGGTGGGAAACAGGAACTGAGATGGGCATCCTATTAGTGCAGACCCAGGCACTGTAAAAAGGAAGAATAAACATGGAGCCCTGACAACTGCAGCCAAAAAATGCATGCCTTCACAAACACACAGCGCTGCCTCACTCAATGGGACAGCAAGACTGAGAAACATCAGAACATTTGACAAATTCTGAAATTTTATCACAACACAAAGAGCAATGTATGTATTTACTGGATACAAGCTTTCTGGTTTCTAGGGAATCTTTTGAAAAAAGTCTTTATACAACTATTGTTAAGTTAAAATCTTTTTAAAAGCCCCCCCCCCCATGCAATACTTTTATGTGGGGGAAAATTGCTCCCTTGTCCTAAGCATATGCCCTATTCTTTTAACAGCTAATGTTAAACGTTTCTCTTAAGGGAGAAAGTGTTGGTTAGTTTTATGTCACCTTCACAGAAGCAAGAGTCATCTGGGAACAGGAATATCCAATTGAGAAAATGCCCCCATACAATCTGTTTGTGGGCAATTCTGTAGTGCATTGTTTTTTGATTAGTGATTGATGTGAAGGGCCCAGTTCACCTCTGGGGAGGTGGTCCTGGATGGTAAAAGAAAGCAGGTTAGGCAAGTAGAGAAGAGTAAGTCAGGTATCAGTGTTCCTCTATGGCCTCTGCATCAATTTCTGCCTCGAGTTCCTTCTCAGACTTCCCTCAGTGATGGACTGTCACCTGAGAGTTGTAAGATGAGCTAAACTCTTTCCTCCCCAAGTTGCTTTAGGTCATAGTGTTCATCACAGTAATAGGAAGCAGGGTAAGACAGAAATTAGTTTGAGAAGTGGGGGATTTGGTTGATAGACCTGATGTTGTGTTTCTGGGCAGACTGTGCTGACATTTGAACTCTCGGTTGTTGACTGTTCAGGGATCAGTGGGCTGCTATGTAGGAAGTTGGAAGAATGCTGAGAGCAGCACAGATGATGAAGACCTGGGTTGGAAGGATTCAAAGACCATTAAGACTATAACAGGGCCATTAGATACTCTGAATTAAGAATCTGTGGTTCGGGTCAGTTGGGGCTGAGAATCAGCTGTGATTATCATGAGCTCAGATCTGCTGAAGTAAAATCTTTGCTTGCTGGGATGAGATACTGGTCACCTGGGTTGAAGAATTGTGATTGCATCACTGAGGTGCAGTCTTCTAGAAGTGCTTACTCAGAGTCAGCACACAGATTGGTCCAGATGGACCAAGGGTCTACCTTTTGCTGGTAGCCAAACTTGATAATGTGTAATAGTCACACAGGTGGTACTGGTTTGGAAGATCTGAAGGGGTCATGGAACACAGATGAGGCTTTGCACTCTGAAAGGACAGGAGAGGCCACTGGTGAAGCTTCAGCCTCACCTGCAATAGAAACCCCAGGATTGAAGGAGAGGATGGAGAGCTGGTGTGGGAAATCCTTCTGTATATATGTTGCTTTTATTGGTTAATAAAGAAGCTGCTTTTGGCTAATAGCTCAACAGAATGTAGCCAGGCTAGAAGATATATATATATAGGGAGAGTAGGCAGAGTCAAAGAGAAGCCATGTAGCCGCCGCCAGAGACAGATACCTCTGCTGGAGCTCGCCGAAACTTTGCCGGTAAGTCACAGCCATGTGGTGATACACAGGTTAATATAAATGGGTTAAACAAAGATATAAGAGCTAGCTAGCGATACACTTAAGTGATTGGCCAAACAGTATTGCAAATAATATAGTTTCTGAGTGATTATTTCAAGTCTGGGCAGCCAGGAAAGAACAGACTCCACCAACAAAGAGCTGCTGAGGCTTGACACCATGTGGTAGAATAAAGGGTCCCTGAAGAGATCCCAGGAGAGGCTATTGGTAAAGGCACAGCCCTGTTATTGCAGAGGTCCCAGCATATTGGAGATGACAACACCATGGCACGGAGGAGAGCATCAAGTGTAGAGTAGAGCTGGCCTGAGACTAAGAGACAAGCTGTGTGTTGTGGATGGCTGTTCAAGCCATCTGGAGCCCAGAAGACTGTGAATGAGTCCTGGAAATCTGACACTGAGCTTCACACTGACAAACTTTGGTTTTGCTTTGATTTGGTTGTGAATATGCCCTGGTTCTTCTCTCTTAAAGAAAATATTTAACTTATCTTTTGATTTTACAGAAGCCTATTGTTAAGAGACAGGAATTTAAAAAGAACCTTTGATGTTTTAGAACAAATGAATTTTTAGTGTTTGAATTTTTAAAGACTGTGACATTCTTAAAAGTTAGAATGTTTTATATTGTGATACTAATATTAACATGCCATCTTGGGGCAAAAAAGAAGGAAAAATTTATGTTTTAATAGTTATGTATTTGTGTGTCAAATTGGCAAGGGATTGATTCTGCTGGTTAGTTTTATGTCACTTGGGGGAAGGGACTCTCAGTTGGGAAAATGCTTCTCTGAGATTTGCCTATAAGCAAGTCTTTAGAGAATTTCCTTGGTTAATGACTGAGATTGATGTGGATATACATATCTCACTGAGAGTGGTGTTATCCCTGGGCAGGAGTTCCTGCATGGTAGAAAGCTGGTTGACCAACACAGAGAGCAAGCCAGTAAGGAGTGTTACTTCATAGCCTCTGCTTTAGTTTCTTCCTCCAAGTTCCAGTTCTGACCCCCTCAGTGACAGAGTGTGACCTGAGAGCTGTAAGCTGAAACAGACCTTGGTCATGGTGTTTATCACAGCAATGGGAACCTAAGGCAGAGAATATAATTTCACTTTCTTTCCTTAAGAATGTTTTTGTTTCATATCCCATCGATGGCCCTAAACTTTGTTATGCTTCTTCTAAAATACATGGAAATATTTGCTGTTTTCACTGCAAAAAGTTGAAAGTTCTCCACATATAAAAATGTGTAATTATTGTTTATAATACCCATACAACATACACAACATTGCAGTTACAGCTTCCTAGCATCCACAAAGCACTGGATTCATTCTCTGGTACCACAAAAGGGTAAGCGGGCATATTTATAAGTGAGGTATACCAACAGACTTTCTAGTTGCACTACTGAGTTGGTGTCTCTTAAAAATATCATAAAAAAAAACTTAGGAAGTTCAGTGTCTCAGAAAATGAAGACAGGGTTAATAGCTAGGTCTTCCCAAAAAGCCAGTGGAAAACCTAGAAGTGGGGAGAGGAGATTCTGGAGACAGTAGAAGGGGAGAGAGAAGAAAGGGACAGTCCAGATCCCTGGGTGGTGGATTGAGGTCGGAGGTAACTATCCAAGATCTACTGGGGTTGGTGTGGCAAAAGTCAGTCTGACACCCTTCTCCATAGGACTCTTCTAATGAACATGACAGCCCTGAGCAGGGCCTGTGTTGCTGCCCCGTCTCTTTGCTCAGAAGTTTATCTGCCGCACTTTTGCTCTTTTACAGACTTCCCTATTATATAACCCGGGACAAAGATATCAAGTACGGCTTGTTTCTGCTTCTTTTCAGGATGAAATATGCCATTGACCCAAATTTCCTGAATAATTTCTAGTTGTTCGGGTGTCTGCAGGCTAACCCTGTTTTAGGAAATGCTATCATGAGCATTCTTTCCACAGCAGGCTTCTAAGAACTCTGCGAGCAATACAGAGCTTCTGAGCTGCAGGTCTATGGGTCCACTGGACGACTTAGAGCTCCCGCTCTGTCCCTGGTATCAAATTCAGGGACGGTCAAGGTACAGGGGAATCACAGTGGGCTCCACAGTTTGAAGCCTCAGAATCCTCCCATCTTTAGTAACTGTACCAACTACTCAGCCCAGGTCCTCAAGAAGAGCACGTGGCTGTATAAAATTGCGAGGTGGACCTCTTCCTCAGCTGGCACCCAATGCGCCTTCACTCTTACATCACAGGGACTGTTTGAAAGAAGGAATGCAGACTAGCAAAGGTCAGTCCTATACTTTGCTCCCCAACCCCCAAAAATCCACTCTGGAATATAATGGTTAATATTGATTTGACAGTATCTAGAATTACCCGGTACACAAATCTCTGGGCATGGCTTTGAGGGATTATCTACATTAGGTGAATTAAGGTAGAAAGATCTACCTTAAAAGCATGTGGTACTATTCTATAGGCTTGGGTCATAGACTGCATAAAGAGAAAGCTAGCTGAGTAGAAGAATTAATCTCTCTGCTTCTTGACTTTGAAACAGGACCAGCTGCCACAAGGTCCTGCCACAGGACTTCCTCACACACCTGCAAGCCAAGACATCCACATTTCTCATAAGACACTTCTGTCATGGTATTTTATCACAGCAATAGGAAAAGTGACTTAACATGTAAGTAAGGGTTACATATGTAAAAGAGAAAGATGAGAGACCTTTTGTTAAGATACAGAATTATTGTTCAGTAAAATCTGTATGAGGTGAGTGAATTCTTGGAACATCAGGGCATCTCTTCACAATAGGATAATGATAAACATGGATGGAATAGGCAGTAGAAGAGGAAGCATAAGTGCACAGAAAGGATTTTCTTAAGTATCAATGTCTGCAAATGTCATCTTTTGCTGCCATCCTCAGCCTCCAGATTCTACAGAATGAGGAGGTCTATAGTCTTACCTTTTTAATCCAGCCGTTTTCTTTTGATTGACTGAAGATTCTTCCTACTGTTTCTTTAACCTGTTCATCTGCACCTTCTTCTTCTTTTGCAAGGGTGTAACATTCTTGGTACAGTTTGAATTTAAAATGCTTTAGTTTATGATAAATTTTGGTGCGTTCAGCACAAATTCTGCCAACAATAAACACCTACATT
Source organism: Ondatra zibethicus (assembly GCA_004026605.1). Lineage (NCBI taxonomy): Eukaryota > Metazoa > Chordata > Mammalia > Rodentia > Cricetidae > Ondatra > Ondatra zibethicus. The sequence continues at coordinate 22,962 of PVIU01009272.1, forward strand.
GAGAAATAAATGTCATTATCTCAAATATGCAGTAAATAAATCTATACATAGCACTTCTAATTTTCAGATTTCTTTTAATGGTAGAACCTAAAACATGTACTTTTAATTTTATTTAAATATTTACATAAACAGTTCCTTTATCTTATCTATACAAGCAGTCAACAGAAACTGTACCCTACTATGCTCCTAGATTTGGGCAGGGGCTAGAGGTTAAGTGAGGATGTAGCACCTGTGTTAGGGAGTTTAGTGCCTTAGAAGAAAGATGATTATAAAATACTATGCCAAACGTGCTCAGGAGGCTACCAAGATGTCAGTCCATGTTTCTCTGTGTGTGTGCATGTGTATATGAAGGCCAGAGGGCAATCTCAGGTGTCATTCTTTTGAGGCAGCATTTCTCACTGGCTTGGAGCTTTCCAAATAGACAAAGCATTCCAGAGCTTACATTTGTTTGTTTGTTTGTTTAGTGGGTGCTGGGCTTGAATGTCCTCATTCTTGTCATCTACTAAATGAGCCTCCTATAGTTCTGAAAACAATTATCTGAATTTGCGAAGAGAGAGAGAGAGAGAAATTGCCTTTAAGGCAGAAAGACAGGCACACACACAAAATCAGAAGGCTTGCAGAGCATGGCATGCACACACTTTCTGTGTTTAAAATGCCCAGAATATGATACATCGTAAGTATAAGCAACAACTAAAAGTGCAGCACTCTTACACCAAAGTTAAGCATTGTTAGCCATTTCCTAAACAATCCCCAAATGTAAAGTGAAAATGATCTCTGTGTGCACACATTTTGCTGTACTTCATGAGTCTTGTGTAAGTAAGATATATTAGTATTTTATTGTCTGCTTGATTATATATGGGCTTCTAGCACTCTATGATGCACATTTGTGCAAGTGGTCAACCAGACCACCTCTCCTTCATGTTTTGATGGTTATGGTCTGTTATACAGCTAAAATAGGAAGCCGGTATCACCCTACTGATAAATAGATCTTATTATACACTATTTTCACTTTTTGTAGAAAATTCTCCAAAAATGCTCCAAACATCATAACATAATCATATCATATAAAAACCTGAAGGCACAAATGTCCTAACTTGAGCATTTGGCTCTATGCTCAAGTGTACAAGTTTAGCTATATAATTTTTAACAGTCATCTGGGTGGATTCTGTCTGAAGCCACAATGCACAGGAATACAGAGATGATGACGCTGTGAAGGAGAGGTCAGGAGTATGTTGCCAAACAGGAATTCAAGTTATATAACGATGAGCAGACAGCAGCTACATTTGATGCATGGTACAGTGAAGCACTCTGGACATTTCACCATGTCCTATGACTTTTGTTTGTTATTTGCTTTTGTTTTTTTGAGACAGGGTTTCTCTGTGAAGCTCTGGCTATTCGGGAACTCACTGTGTAGTCCAGGCCAGCCTCAAACTCAAACTCAGAGATTCACCTGCCCCTGCCTCCAGAGTGCTGAGATTAAAGGTTTGTGTCACCATGCCAGGCCTGTGACTTCTTTTGGAGAGACATAAACAAGCATTATTCACCCCAGATATGGCATTCAAAAGCAGACCAAGGTGCCATTCCATCTAAGCCCAACTCAGTGGTTCACCAAGTTTACTGGATTACAGGAGCATGGGTGCAGCAAAGGCAAGTGCACAGGGGACAGCTCACTCACAAGAACTGCATTCCTGATGCTCCCTGCACAATGTGCAGTCAACTCAACCACCAATCCATCACCCCACCGCCCTTTCCTCTCCCTCTGGCAACTGTTTCTGCTTAAATAGCTTGGGGAAGTGGTCTTGTGAGCATAAAGTTTCTTTCATTTCCTGAGTTTGATAAGACTTGCTTTTTTTCCCAACATAACATTGCTGTAACTTAACTACTCACTCTGCGAAGGTGGTAACTCCATCTTCCATCAACACATATCCTTTCTTTCAAATAAGCCAATCTTTGTAAGTCAGGCCAAAGAAAATTATCAACAAACAATCGCTGTTTAACCACACTCTCAAGAAGAACCTAGTTAGTGCTAGGCTTTCAGCTTTATGCACAATCACGAAGCAGAGACTGTGGTGTCCAGACAAGGTAGGGTGGTGGGTGGAGGTGTGCACAGTTTCTTTAAGTCCCGGAATGTAAGCACATTTGTTTTTCCTTTATTTGCATGCACTGACACAGTGGATCAATAGTCTAGAAATAACTTTAGTAAATTAAAGTGATAAACCTTGACTTACATTTTTTATGGAAAGTAATAAATTCTACCCCAAAATAAAGAAGCATTTTAGTGGTTTTCTTAAACTAGTCCTGTGATATGTTTATTTGAAAATTAATTAGAAAAATAATGAGTTTATTTTTCAAAATAAAATTTTACTGAAGAGCTGGGCAGTGGTGGCGCACACCTTTAATCCCAGCACTCGGGAGGCAGAGGCAGGTGGATCTCTGTGAGTTCAAGGCCAGCCTAAGTCTACAAAAGCTAGTTCCAGGACAGGCTCCAAAGCTACAGAGAAATCCAATCTTGAAAAAAAAAAAAAACAAAAAAAGGAAGATTTAGAGGGAGTTTCAAAGTATTTACAAATGCAGCTTTCTTACACAGTAAGATTAAAAACACAAACAGAATTTATATTTCATGAGTTCCCACTCTTTTCTATTAATTACTTATTTTTTCAAATTTTTCCTTTTGTTTTCCCCTTTTTTGAGACAAGGTTTCTCTATGCAGCCCTGGCTATCCTGGAACTAGTTCTATAGACCAGGCTGGCCTATTCCTGCTTCTTTTTGCCCCCCCCAGCCATGAGTACTTGGATTAAAGGTTTATTCCACCAAGCCTAGCAATTACTTATTCTTGAAGCTTCTCTATGTCCAAATTTAACAGCATCTTAATCAGGTAAATAATTGCTCTAGATAGATACTGGCATACCAGACAAAATCTAAATTGCCTGTTTGTAGGATGAACAGCCATCTTCAATTACTTACCTATAAACTACTAATTTGAATACTATCTGACATAAGGTTTTGACCTGGGTCATATTCTTCTTTGGACTTCAGGGGCAGCACTTGTGTCTCTTGCCAAGTGACGTCATCACCACTCTCATTCTATACACCCCAGCTTTTCAACGTGACTCACAGAAATTGAGAATATGCACTGATTCTGTCTCACTGAATTATGGAAGAAAGTGCTATATAAGACATATTTTCACTTTGAAAATTGCACCCCAGGGTGAGAGGCCTTACTCAGTAGGGAGTAGGGTGCTTAGTTAGCGAGCTGAGGCCCTAGGTTTGGTATTTGAGGCATACTGATAGAAAGAAAGAAAATCTAATGTACCTCCTTTCCTTGTATTCTTTTCTTTGTAGTGGTTACTCTGTTTGTGAGAACTACCTAGAAGACACAGTATGAAGCCTAAATATTCTAAATATCAAAGGGAGAAATCATTAAAAGATACCTGCTTGTCGTGAGACATGAAGTCATCTGTCTCCATTGTCCTGGTGTTGTACAACCTTCCCGAGAGATGCACTGAATATTTACAGTAGCGACGCAGCCCACAAGCCTGGCAAGAGCAGTTCTCAGGGTTCTTCCCGTGGACATGTAAGTCAGAGTAGCTTTCAACTCGCTCCTGACAACAGTTAGAAATAATGAAGACTAAGTCATATATGAATATATCCAAATTATAACATATTTTGGAAACCAGTGGGAAGAAATATAAGAATAAAACACATAGAATTTCTTACTTTAAGAAGGTATTCTTAAATTGAAAAATGAATTATTAATCTTGGCTATAAAAAACAGACATGAGAAAACAGTTTTGTCTATCTCTTTACTTACAAATTACTAGTAAGTAGTGTTTCCAATCGGCTTTAACTTACGTTTCCCCAGTCTCATCTATAATCAGCACCAATGAGATATTAAGTAAATAGGAAATTAGATATTAAGTGAAGTAGGAAAATAAGCAATAGAAATTGAGATGAATTCATTAAAGCTAGTAAGAATTTTAAAAAAGCTACATTCACTCTACAGTGAATGAGTCAAATCATATTTTCCTCAAAACATTCTGGAAATAACTTAATCCTGTAGTCACCTGCTTTGTCTTGTCAAATTAATCACCTTGCAATTAATAAGTAATTAATAATTCCATGTCCAGTAGTGACGGACCATCTAGTGGCTGGATTATCAATGAATGAACAATGTGAGAAACACTGGTCCGCATAGCCAACTGTGTTAGTGGTGATGTTACTGCACCTGAGTGGCTGTGCTAGACAGTCCTGTTCTATGAGCAGTTTATTTTGATATCGCACTTGAATGAGTGCACTGAGAACATTGCTAGCATGCTTACTAATCCCCATTCATCCCCACACCAGTCGGAAGGTACACTGATCCTCTTCGTACTGTGTGACCTGCAACACTGCTCTGATTTACCTGTCGCATTCTCCACACTGAAGACCTAGATCCAGACCAGCCCTCTTTGCATCCTGCGTCTGTGGTGCTTTGTTAGCACAGTGAGATGAAAGCTCAAACAGCTTTATTTTCTGAGGGACTAGTGTGAACAGAATGCACTCCACATGTAAGTGACATACACATCTTTCTGGATTAAACCAGTGACTTTTCCTCATGCTACTTGATCTTTTGCAGTATAACTCAGTGTACCCTAAGACCTTACTCAATCATCTGTCTCATAATTCTGTGCATCTTACTGTTATTTCATTATGGGGTTTCTAAAGCCACTAAATCCTGGCAGTATGGCAAAGCATACTGTCCCGTGAAATTACTAGCTGTGGAACATTGCTTCCTCTGACTACACTTCCCTCACTGTAAAACAGAGGAGAGATTAGTTCCTTGCTTTTGAACTTACTTTTAAGATTAAGTAATATATTTCACAAGTAAATCATTTGTCAAAGGCTAAATAGTCTTTAAAATTGTAACATTTTTCTTTGTATTAAAGAAAATAATATTATAACAGTTATTTTGTGTATTTTACCTAAATAAATAAGTACCCATTTCACTTAAAAGTAGATGAGTATTTTTTTCTTACATCTGAGGAATAAACTGGGGATTCAGAGGTATATAAAAATCTACAAATAATAAGATATTCATGGTGATTCTAAATTCAAGCTATCCTTAAACTTGAAATCTTCTTATAATTTGTAGGTCAATGACTATCCCTCAGACTGAGCCATTTCCTATCACCAGGCTCACTTCAGCCTGAAGCGTTCTTGATGAAACTAAGTTTTTGAAGTAAATGAGCATAGAAATTGATTTACATGATAGGGAGATTTTAAGGAATTTGGATGCTTATTATCTATCATTTTTGTCCTCTTATTAACCATTAGAAAATAGAATGTCAGCAGTAGGGGCACCTTTACATATCGCACATTACACCCACTGCTGTTAGAGATACTAAAGTACAAATCTGGAAGGTGACAAAGAACCCAATAATTCTTATGTTAAAAAGTCAAATCCCCAAATTGCTAGAATTATAAGATCTCAAGTTAGAGAATATGTCAAGCATGATGTAGGTCACTATTTTCCATACTGTCTTATGGAAATCAAACACCCTAAGCCTGAATTGACGGCTCCTGTAAAACTGTGTTTTCACATAAGCCTGATGATCTGAGTTTGACCCCGGGAACCCACAGTTGGAAGGAGAAAACTGGGTGCTGAAGGTTGTCCTCTTCCCATCGTGGACTGTGGCATGGATGTGCCCTCATTCACACACGACAAACATACATACACACACACACACACACACGATTTGAAAACAATAGAAGGAATAACAGGTATCTCAAAAGAAGCAGCTTTGTAGAATCCACAACTTGAAAAATATGATGTCTAACTGCCCTCCTTGAAGACCTGAAGTATGGATTCATGGATTAGTGCTCAGACAAGTGCTCCAATACAGAAGCAGTTTAAGTTAAACACTGTGTTTTCAAACTTCTTCGTCTATGTGACTTTCTTCTCTGAAGAACTATAAGACAATCTCCTCATTTTAAAATAGGCTAAGCCCTAGAGATGCTCGGAAATTATTTCAAACCATTTAATTATTGGAGGCACTAGTGTGAATATTTAAAACAATAAAATACTTGAGAAGAGATTAAAATATGTTATTATTTAACAAGGCAGAATGCCAGCACTTCAGAAAATGGTTCCATCTGGATGGATACTGAAATCTTGAGAGGGCCACTGTCCCCATACTTTTACCATAGATTAAAAGGCAAACTATATACCTTATATTGCTCTTTCCATCGACTTCTAGAGAATAAACTCTCTAGACGGGGTTGAATAAAGCGGTTATCCAAATAATGAAGAGATGTCAACATATCTTTTGCATATAACTTCTTCCTGGTGCCAGCTGTGAGCAGATGACAAAAAACAGTAGAACACTTGAAACACTGAATCAGTTGAACACTACGTACATGTTAGAGTTTTAGAAAGATGTCTGGCTAGTTGTAAATATTTTAAATTAGGAAATAATAAAATAAACAGTTCATTTCATGGAAGCACAGGGGCAGAGCTTCTAACAGCCTTCTGTAAACATCAGACTTTTTAATTATGTGCACCTGATAGCAGGAGCCCCAAGAAAAGGCTTGCACAGAACCTCTCACGTTCCTGTAACACTGATTTGCATTTGCATAACCACTGGATTATGCATCATGCTTTAAGAACCACTGCAGCTGGCTCTCGCCAACACACTGGAAAAGCCTTTCCTGCTTTGTCTTCCCCTCATTCCCTCATAGTGCTGCACTACAGTCAGCTTTGCTTTCCTAACTTGACTAATATTTTGTTCTCAATTTTATGTATTTTGTCATGGCCTATGATGCTAAGCTTCACTTTTTTTACTTTCTTCAGAAATTTATTTCCAAATGAACATAGCTAATAAATTTATCATACTGTATAGTCACTACAAATTTAAACACTATATCATGAATTAAAAGTCCTTACTTCCACTATTACCTCTTTTGAAGTCTTCCCCCATTACTCCTGACTCATTGCACTATAATGACATTGGTCTTCCTAGTTATTGTTGAATGCTCTTAACTTTTACTGTAACCCTAAGCATAAAACATGTATACATTACTGTTCTAGTTGGTTTTGGCCAACTTGACACAAAGCTCTCTAAATAAAAAGTGAGTTTTATAAGAAAGCAGGCTGAGCAAGCCATGGAAAGCAAGCCAGTAAGCAGCAGTCCTCCATGCCTTTGCTTCAGTTCCTGCCTCCAGGTCCCTAACTTGGCTTTTCTCAATGACCTAGGACCCAGTCTATACAAGCCAAATAAACCCTTTACCCCAAGTTGCCCTTGGTTAGTATTTTATCATAGCAATCTAAAGCAGACTATAGAAGTAGAGTATCTCTGTGACAGAGCTGATCATGTTTTGGAAGGATTATGAAGATGTTTGCAACTTTGGGCTGCATAAGCCATTGAGTACTCAGAGCTTAATGGGAACCTGAAAGTTTGTGAAGTTTCAGTCCAAGTACAGACTCTACTGAGGCCGTCTGAACGATGCTTTGAATTAAGAATCTGTGGTGCTGGTCAGCAGGGTCTGAAGAATCAGCTGTAATGAAGAGACCAGCATCATTGAGGTGCAATCTTCTGTGAAGTGTTTCCTCGGGGTCAGCACACAGATGTGGTCCAAAGGGGCCAACGTTACCTTGTGCGGGTAGCAAAACTGGGTAATGTGCAAGACTCACACAGGTGGTACTAGTTTTAAACGCATGAAGGGTCATGGAGAGCTGCTGAGGCTTGGCACCATGTGGCAGAATAAAGAGTCCCTGAAGAGAGCCCAGGAGAGGCTATTGTCTAGCAGTTGCACCACCCACAGGAGAGGCCCTGTTACTGCAGAGTTCCCAGCATATTGGAGATGACAATACTATGGGATGGGCCACCAAGAAGAACATCAAGTGTAGAGTAGAACAAGTCTGAGCTTAAGAGACAAGCTGTGTGTTGTGGATGGCTGTTCAAGCCATCTGGAACCCAGAAGACTGTGAATGAGTCCTGGAAGTCTGACACTGAGCTTCACACTGATGGGTTTTGCTTTGATTTGGTTGTGAATATGCCGTTGTTTTTCTCTCTTGGAAAAAGAAACTATTTAACTTGTCTTTTGATTTTGACTATAAGAGCCCACGGTTGAGAGACTTTTGAGTTGCAGAGAGGCTTTAATCTTCAACAGAGACTTTTGATGTTTAAAAAAAAGACTGAACTTGTCATGTGGTGGTGGCACACGCCTTTAATCCCAACACTCAAGAGGCAGAAGCAGGTGGATCTTTGAGTTCAAGGCCAGCCTGGTCTACAGAGTAAGTTCCAGGCCAGCCAAAGCTACAGAGAGAAACCCTGTCTCAAGAAAAAAAAAAGAAAAAGAAGTGAAAAGACAATTTAATAGTTTAATAGTGCTTGAATTTGTAAAGACTGGAGCTCTTATAAGTTGGAATGTATTCTATATTGGATATTGATATAAATATGAGATATTGTAAATAAACAAGAAAGGAAGGATTATAGTGTAATAGTAATGTAGTGGTGTGTCAGACTAAGAAGAGGTCAATTGTCCTGGTTGGTGTTTGTCAACTTGACACAAACTTAGACCATATGTAAGGAGAGGGAAACTCAATTGAAGAAATACTTCCATCAGACTAACTATAGGCAAATTTATAGAGCATTTTCTTGGTTAATAATGAAAGTGGGAAGGCCTAATTCACTGTGGATAGTACCACCCCTGGGCAGGTAGTCCTTCCTGTGTTATACAAGAAAGCAGGCTAAGCAAGTCATGGGAAGGAATCCAGTAAGCAGCATTTTTCTATGTCCTTTGTTTTACTTCCCGCCTCCAAGTTCTTGCTTTGGCTTCCCGCAATGAACTGTGACCGAGTATACATAAGATAAATAAATCTTTATTTCTTAAATTGCTTTTGGTCAGTATTTTTATCACAGAAATATAAAGCAAACTAATACATTCACCTTATTCATGTTTCTCTTTAAAAGATACTTCACTGTATTATTTGACCAATCTGTCCAATCTTCATATATATCTATGTATATACTATGTGTATATATATATGTATGTATGTATGTATATATATATATATATATATATGTTATATTATATTTTATCAATCTGTCCTGGATAGATGTCTACTTGAGATATCTGGGAACAGTGACTCTCAATTGAGATTCCTCTATAAGATGTGCCTAGGCAAATCTGTAGTACAATTTCGTAGTTTCTGATGTGTGAGGACCCAGTCCATAGTGGGTGGTGCAACTGCTAGACAGGTAGTAGTCTTAGAGTGTCTAAGAAAGCAGACTGAACAAGTCAGGGGCAGTAAATCAATTCTCAGCATTCTTCCGTGGCTCTGCTTCAGCTTCTGACTCCAAGTTCCTGTCCTGACCCCTCAGTGATGCAGCGTGACCTGAGAATTGTGAGCTGAAACACACTCTTTCTAATCCAAGTTGCTTCTGATCATGGTGATTTACCTCAGTGATAGAAACCCTACCTAAGACACTCTCTCTTTCTCTGCCTCCCTTCCTCCCCCTCTCTTTCTCATCTATCAAATGGACATTAGCTTCTCTTCTTGTTGTCCAACTATGCACTCTTTTATTTTCACAAGAAGTACACACTAATTTTATTTCACATATTATGCTATCTAGTTGTTTGTTGATTAATTTCAAACCACAAAAGATACAAATCTGATGTATTCCTTACCTTTTGAGGTTTGAAATTACCATATCACCAAACCTCAAGTAATGCTTGGACCATAGATGGCATTCAAGAAATATTTGTTCTGTAGCTCATAAATAAAATCTTACTAAGGCACTCATAGGTATTCAGTACGATGAAATGCCTATAAAATGTCAGATTCTGTGTTGGGGATATGTGTATATATTAAAAGTTTAATTTCTCATATTCTGGTAATAATAGGCAAGAAAACAGATACATTTTCAACACAATACAATGATTCGCATATATGGATATAGTCATACTCAGAATGAGTGGGGCACGAATGAGGCAAGGAAAAATGTTCATAGTTTCACAACAGAAATATTTTTGGGGTATATGTTCTATATTCTCAAATGCACTGCAGAATCTTTGAGAGCAAGGACTTGCCACATACTTACTATCTATGTATCTCAAATATTATTAACGAGCCTCTTTGGTGAATGCACTTATAGTGTAGATTATTCCAGAAGGAACAACTTGAAAGATTTAAGAATGGTTTGTCTTGGCTTTGTTTCATCTAATTTCAAAAGCTGTTTGGAAAACTTAAAAAAAAAAAAGTTCCAGTGATACTATTAACTTACCATACAAGGTTTCCAGAAAGGATCCATCGAAAGCATTGATCAGAAGAGCCTTCACAACTGTTTCAAAGTGAGTATAGTGGTCGCTAAAAGAATCTGAAATTAAAGTAATTATTAGTATATAGCAGGCAAAACTTCTCTGTGACTGCAACAGGCCCCCTTCCAAAGCTAAAAAACTGGTTACCACAAGTCCTACTAAGTTCGTTCACCCTGTATCTGCTTTTGTGGCTTGGGGCAATAAAAAAAATGCCTATTTTCCAAATTTGGTGATTTCTAACCCAAAGTACGTAGATGGTATCTAAAATGGTCCCAGGCTGAGAAAAATTATTCAGAAAATACTGAGAATTACACTATGAAAAATCAAAATAATCCATGTCTACTTGAAACGATCAACCAGAGTGAAGGAAAAAGGCAAGAAAGCCTCCTGAATAGACTGTTTAATATGCTTTAGTCTATAGCTACATATGGCACAGCCCAGGAAACCACTACTCACAGAAACCTCAGTGGGCATAACAATGCCATCATCCCTACCCTGTCACAGACGTAGGATTTTCCCACAGCTGTGCCTTCTCTTTTCCACGCTACACATGTAGTGCCATTATAGTCTCTATAGCCTCAGACATGAGTTCATCATGGTGACAGGCCAGGTAGTGGGTGCTTGTTACCCTAGGGCTAGACTTTACTATGCGGTGTGGAAAAGTTCTCTAGCAAATCCTTTCTCCCGTGATTCAAATGACCATCAAAGAGCACTTGCCTGTGAACTATGACTGGAAATGTTGACGATGTTGTTAGGGACTGAACAAAAAAAAAAATTGGCCATATTCTTAGGAATCATGAGTGGATTGGGGCTTTATTTCCAGTTGATAAAATGGATTGAACATGGAGAGGCTATTGTACTTCTGTTTGCTAAAAGGGCTGTGTAGGGTTTCTAGGCCTTCATGGAAATTGCAGTCTCTATTCTTTCCATGGAGGTGCTAAAGTTTAAATATCAACAGAAGTAATTCATACCAATCCTTAGACTTTAGATAGCCTATCATTGAAAATTCCAAAAGCACCAATTGTGTCATTAGAGGATAGAAGACTGTACACACACACACGTGCATGTACGCACGCACGCACGTACGCAAGAATCAGAAGCATCTAATGGGAAAGTGAAATACAGTAATACTTCCAAAGAATTTACCTCTGGCTAGATTTTCAACTCTGGTATAAAATAAAGCTGGCATATAATTTTGAGTTAAAAATTCATCTAAACACCATCTAACACTTTTCAAACTATATTAAGGGAAAGCTCTTCTGGGGATTACAGACATGTTGGGGAAAAAGTTAAACTCAGTCATTTTGGGATAAAGTTCAACTATTAAGAAAATGCAATAGATATTTTTTCTCTAAATCTTACTGAACATGTTAGTGTTGAATATGCTAACGTTCAGTGTTACTCATCTGCCACGGAATTCTAAGAGCTGCAGTTCTATTTCAAAGTCCCTGGAAGTTCTCCTTCAGGAGCAGGAGGGAAGGACAGAGATCAGCATTGCTTGGGTGTTTACTCTTAACAACAGTATCTTATTCCTAGGTATGCTCATCAAAATCTCCTTACAAAGAAGTTTCTGGTTTCACCATATTTGAGTGAATGGTGGGCAGTTCTGGAATAATCTTTCTAGTGTTTCCAACTGCAACCTAACACAACCAAGAAGGAAATAAGAGGCATCACCTGGAGCTCTTAAGTGCACTGCCTATTTCTAAAGGGCTAATCAAGAAGATGTTGCCTTTGGTGTGTTTTTAGTTGAGAAAACTGAAGAGATGGTGAAAAGCTTCTTAAGATCATATAGCTACGTGTTGGAGGCTGAGTACCAGGCAGTCTCCTCCAGACTTTGTGTTCACATACCCTGCATAGGTACTAGAGTTGGTATTAGCTTTCAGGCACAGAATTGGATTGAAAATTGGAGAATATAAAATTCAAATTTTTTACCTAGCAGGAAAAATGACAACAAAAATCCCTAAGATCACAAGTAAAGAGAAAAAAAGGCTTGCAACAATGTTTGGCGCTCAGGCTTCCTTCAGAACTAGTTATAATCCTATATTGGCTAAATGTCTGTGGAATATTTTTGGAGATTTACTTTAAAATTCTGCTCCCCCCCACCATGATCGTCTCATTTGGCAATAGTGAGGTTTGCACTCAGGGTCCCCTGGATGCTATGCATGTACTTCATGCTCATTTCAATCCAGAGAAGGATAAAGAAGTCAAATGTCTTACTGCGCATGATTTTACTTTTCTAAGGTAGCAGTCATTTCCCCCATGTTCCATTTGATCTCTAAGTATCTTGTTACTTTCCTGCACCCCTGAGCTCCACATATGCTAAGAATTTGTTTCAAACCCTTCCTAGTGATCGGGATGTTTCCCGCATGACAGCTCTGCCCTGTTTTACTTATTTCAACAGAATGAGAACATTTATATCTTGTAGTGAAAACTCCTTCCGGTTACTACTTTTTGATAGCGCACTTTATTCATATGCACTTGTTCTTTTAAGTGAGGTTCAGGAGAAGACTTCTGGTGGTGTGCAATACTTTCAGATCATGCTTGACTCTCCACTTATTTTTCTCTTGGTATTTCATAGTAAGTGTGTCGTTCTATCTGCAAAGCCAGCCCTGATTTTACAATTGGGCATAGGAATGTCATTTTATTGTCAGTGTGGAAGGAATTTTCCTTAATATTTTTTAACTGTTTATTTATAGACTAGAAGAAACTCATTGAACTTTGTATAGCCACTATTATTTTGGCTACTTTTCTGAGATCCTCTACTAATTTCAAAATAGCTTCTCTTGGGTATCTGTGGAGATGAGCCTCCAAGAATACCACAGAGCTGGAGATGGGTACTGTTAAGGTGTTTTGATGACATTATTTCTGCTTTCTCTTCCAAACCAAGAGAAAGCTTATAAAACTCCTCCAGAAAGAAGTGAATAGCCACTCCACATGCTGACATGTTGTCTCATGGAATGAAAGTATACACGTAGCATGAGGGGCAGAGGTAGACGAGGAAATTTTCCTTTGTAACAGTTCCTCTCTATCCTCCACAGACTCAGGGAGACAGGGTGTGGGTAGAAAACTATGGAAAGAAATTCAAAATATACTCCTGCTCTTAAAATAGTCATCTTATTTCTCTTCTGTATAACTGGTTAAGTTAGAAGCACAGTGACTGTGTTTCTATGCACACAGATAAACATGTCATCATCATAGGTGCAATGCTTTTTTTTCAGTACCAGTTTCTTTTATCTTACCTCACAATAAACTCATTCTAAGCAGAAAATATTTTTCCCCAACATGAATAATTGAGCTAGTGCAGTTTGGATTGCTTTTGTTCTTTTCTATAACCAAAATAAATGAATAAGATGTATCCCTGTGAAGGTCAAAGTCAAAGTTGAGGATTGGTGGACCATCAGCCCACTGGAGTCTCACCTATCTTCTTTATAGTCTCCGATTTGTTTTGGCAGAGCAGAGGATATAGCAAGTGTCCACTGCGTCCAAGGGAACAGTAACAGGAAGCGGAATAATGTGAAAATTCCTTAACTACACCTCAGATGGGCTGGGGATTGAGATGAAAGCCCTGCTTACAGCCCCATCACACAAACAAGCACACTGCTGTTAATCAGAGACCATCTGTAGTTCTATTTGTTTTAACATCTTAATGGACTGCTCAAGTACATTTGAAACAGGAAACATTCCTGTCCTCTTTGTTTCATAAAGAACACCTCTAGTGTTTCATTATAAATGATGGTTCTCACTTGAAAATATGGCCATGTAAAGAACAAATATCCGATTAGTAATTTAAAAAAACTCACTTTAAAAAATATGCATTGAATCCAATCAAATATTGCTTTTAGGCTCACTTTTTGCTGCACTTATAGGATTACCTGAACTGCTAGGTGGCAACTAAGCTGATTATTTTCTTAGTCTAGTGTCCAGTGTTCTGATGGCACAGTGCTTGGCTGGCATGTACTCTTTTCACCTCCACTACTCAGTTTGTCTGAACATATGATAGCGAGTGAGAAAAGGATAATGCAATACTCACTATCCACCTGACAGTGTTATCCTGTTCCTTCTACTGTGGACAGTATTTCTGGCATGTGAACTATGCAGGTCTGATATGTGATGAACAAATACCTGCCATCCAACTGCCTTCCATATCTCAGAATATAGACACATATCTACAGGGTTGGTGGAACAGAGGAAGATTTAACGGTCATGTTCTGCCACGAAGAGGGAAACGAATTGTCCTGAAGTGGTATAGATGTACCTCTTGGCCAAATGGCAGGTGATGAGGAAATGACAAATGTCTTTCTACTGTTCCCTAATCATTAATGAATGACACCTACAACCTTTTTTTTTTAAATGATAGGACCTGATTATGTAGCCCTGGCTGGACTGGAACTCCCTGTGTAGCCCAGGCTTGCCCCGAATTCACAGATACCACCTGCCTCTGCCTCCTAGTGCTAGGATTATAGGCATGGGCCACCATCGGTGGCTGGTGGCCAATTTTGATTTTTAGCCATATAATGAATGTAGAGTTAGGAGAAGCTTTTCCTGAGTTGCACTTCATATGAATTCTTGTAGAAGTTGGCAGAATGAATCTGGTAATGCCACTTCTGTTATAATTTAACACAAGCCACAGAGTGGTATTCATTGCTCATCATATAGGCTATTGTCTTAATGGGAAAAATTTGAATTTATAAGAATTATAGCAACCTTTAGAACTTAATTCCTTGACTTAATCAAAAATTGCTTAAATTTTGTCAACTTCACTAGACATAAAATTGATAAATTAAAACTATTAATAATACATATGCACTCAACTTTTGTTTTATTGGCTCTGATATTTACAAAAACTCTAGTCATGATTGGCATTTATTGCAGTCCATAAAATCTAGGAATATTCTGACACTATGTTTAGTTTAATCACCCACTCAACTGAAATGCTGCAAAGCCTTAAGCACTAGGAGTGGTAGCTAAGGACTGCAATCCTTGAAACTCTGGAGATACAAATAGGATGATTACCTTTGGTTTGAAATCAAGTAGGGCTATACAGTGAGTTCAGGACAGCCTAGGTGACAGTGTAAGTTCCTATCTTAACTGAAATAAAAAGAATGAGAAACAAATGGGTAAGAATACAAGAAAGAGAGAAGATAGCCAACCATCTAGCCTTTTCTTCTAGCAGTCAGATGCTTATTTCATTGGGGTTTACTTTTACATATACTAAATTCTTTTTGATGTCCAGTTCTGATAATGTGTGAAATTATCTCACCATCCTAACAACAGCTGATCTACTACCTCAACTCCTTGATAATATCTCCGTTTTCTACTTACTGAGCTAGAGATGTCTGAAAGATACTCAGATAAACATATCCACCAAGTTGATGAAAATTTGGACCCTTGCCTCAGGAGAAATCTTGTCTGAAGTAAATAAAATATTTGGGAACTTTTGTCTATATACTGGGCAAAAGTGATGGGAAACTGCCCTAAGTACAAGCAAAATGAAAGCACTTGATGGTGAAATCCTGGGATATAAAAAGCTGAATGACAAATGGGAGACTAGTGTGACATTGGGACAGGCAGGAGAGAGTGGTAGTACAGAAGCTACAAAAGAGGTGTATTCAAGGAGAGAGAGTGGCCAGTGGCAGCAAAGCACAAAGCAACACTGGGTCAACACAAATGAAGAATATGTTAGTGAACAGAGGTTATCCAGAGCCTGTGTTTACCAGGAGCCTCTGCACTTCCACAGTAAACAAGAAAAAAAAAAAGAGTTAGAATAGTGACTCATAGAACATGTCAACTCAAGAAAGGAAGAACGAGAATATTACTAGTCAAGAAACACAACTTGGTGAGTAAGACTATTCCAACTATAGAAGACACAAAATAATTACATAGAAAGTGAAATACAAACTCTTGAGGCAGAGATATTTAATATTAAAAGTAAACACAGAGCTCCCTGGAATTTATTCAAGTGAGATACAGTCTTATGTCCACAGAAAATCCTGAACACAAATGTTTATATTAGTTTTATTCATAATTGCCAAAACATGGAAGCAACCAAGATGCTTTGCAACAGGTGAGTGCATATACTGTGGCAAATCCATACAATGCATTTCTAGTCAGCAATAAAACTAGGTGAGCTATGGCAACTGAGTTAGCCATGGGGAAACACTCAAGACATGAAGAGACCATGGGGAAAGTTACATGTGCTGTTCTTAATTGTGTGACATTCTGAAAGTATTAAAACTATGGAGACAAAAACAAATAAATCGGTGGAAATGTACACTTACTACTTTTCTAATAGCTATAATTAAATACCAGACAAGAAGTAACCCAAGGAAGGAAAGATTTATTTTGGCTAATTATTGCAGGGTACAGACCATGGCAGCAAGAACAGCTTGCAGTTGCATCAGCAGAGGCGTGAGGCTGCTTATATCACGGTGAAGCACTGAAGAGAAAATGAGGGCGAGAAAGTGTGTGACAGAAGCCAAAGCAGGGCTTGAGCTGTGATTCCTAAGGTCTGATCCCTGGAAACACACTTCTTCCAACATGTCCCACCATCTCAAGTTTTCTCAACTTCCCAAAGAGTGTCACTGCAGCAAGGAAGTATTCAAATACGCAAGTGTGTGGAAAACAGTAAACCACAACATGAATAATTTAGGGCACTTAACTATTCTGATGGGTGCATCATTAGACAGCTGTCAAAATGCATGAAAGGTACAAGACAAAGAGAAGGCTCTAATGTGAACTATGAATTAGTGATAATGGATCAATATAGGCTCATCAATTGTAACAGAGGTATCAAAGTGGTATAAGAGGTCAATAATAGAGAAACTGCGTGGGCACGGGAGTACACGGCAACTCTAATTTCCATTGACAATTCTCTAATTCCCAAACTGCCATTAAAATAAAGTAAGCAGAGAGGAGTAGGCATAGAAGGAATTAGTAGTAGTTTACACATCTGGATTTGCACATATCTAACACAGTGTAGATGAAGAAACCATTACGATGGTATGTCTCTTAATTAAGTAATCTTTTGATGCAAATGCCCAAGTAGCAAATGAACAAGTACCTGTTGTTAATTAGAAAGTTAGAGATTAACTTGGAAATGTCTTGTTTTTTCCCTTAATTTGCCAAGTTTCTTGAAATATGAATCATTCTCTTTTTTGTTGTTGTTGTTGGTTTATGTGGGACAGGTTTCTCTGTAGCTTTGAAGCCTGTCCTGGAACTAGCTCTGTAGACCAGGTTGGCCTCAAACTCAGAGATCCATGGGCCTCTGCCTCCCAAGTGCTGGGATTAAAGGCGTGCACCATCACCACCTGGCATGAATCATTCTTCAACCTACTGTATCATTAGAAATTGTGGAATATAAGCCAAACTGCTATTACTTAATTTTAGTAAATATGACTTTCCTAATATTTAGGAAGAATGTATTCTTTAATTATGAACCTGTTTCTATGAACTGTAAATCATCATGAAAACAATCTTTGAATTTATGTAAAATTATAGGGATCCAATATGTATATTTAAATGTACTCCACGTTTTCAAATTCTCTTATTTAAAATTATATTAACTAATTACATACACACAAAAAAAGAAAATTTCCTATTTTTGGTAGGCTTCATTGTTTGTGTGAAGACTCAAAAGCTTGATAAAAACCAGTGTTAGATAAAAGCCAGTTTTAGAGTAATAGACTGTCCATCGTCTATAAAAGATACAGTAAGAGCCATACAATTATCGATACTAAAGCAGTATATTTTTCTAACATCTTCACTGATGGTGCAAAAGTACAATTGGCAAAACAGCTACCCCTTCACCAAAAGCACAGCACTGGCACCGGACGACAGTGATGACAGTCACCGCAGTGAGGCACAACAATAAATACTATCCTTTTAGGAATACCCTTGATGTCATTAATCTTTACTGTAATAAACAAGTCTTTTAGTACCCTATAGAATGCACTTATACTGCATACCGAAACAGAATGGTGGTTCTGAGGAGAAATCTCTCATGCAGCCGCCATAACTGAGGCAAAGCTTCATCTGTCATGAAACAACCACTTTTACTTGAAAGAAAAATGACAAACTAGATATTCAATTTTTGTCAAAAGAAAGACCAATATGAGCCTGCCACTGTAAGTATAATTTGCTATGTTTGTTGCCAATAAGCCAAGTTTTTAAGTAAAAATCACAATTCTGAAAAACTTGTAATCAGTAACTGCATATGATAGCTCCTAAATATTATAGGAATATTCTGATGAAACCATGGTATCAACAGATATTGATAAAAAACATTGTGATACATGTGAAGATATGAAGTATCTATATAACCCAGTAAGCCAGTATTTTCCAAATGACCAATGTCCTGTTATAAAATCATGCAACAAAATGCAACAAAATGCAAGATTGCCAATGGCTATGAGTATTAAAAATCCATTTATATGGTTTCAGTTTCCACATTACAACTATCCTTCAGAAAAGTATCATGTGTTGGATTTTTGTGTATTAACTTTATCTGATGGGAATATCCATAATTATTTTGGAAATACTACAAAAATGTCCTTCCCATTTTCAGCTATGTATCAGTGGCAAACTGTTTCATGTACTTCAACAAAACATATTATAGCAGATTGAAAGCAACTCAGATATAAGAATCCAGCTGCCTTTTAGTAAGATCACATTAAATATATCTAACGGGGCAAGAGAGGTAGTTAAGTGGTTAACAGAGAGTACTGGTCTTGCAGAGGACTGGGTCTGGCTCCCAGCACCCACATCAGGAGATTTACAATTGCCTTTAACTTTAATACCAGGGAACCCCATGCCCTTTGCTTCTGCGGGGACATGCATGCATGCATGCCTATTGTGCACATAAACTCACACAGGCACACACATATAAATTTAGAAAGAC
This sequence comes from Ondatra zibethicus, assembly GCA_004026605.1. Lineage (NCBI taxonomy): Eukaryota > Metazoa > Chordata > Mammalia > Rodentia > Cricetidae > Ondatra > Ondatra zibethicus. Next base: position 42,157 of record PVIU01009272.1, read on the forward strand.
ATCTTCAAAGTGATTTCAAAGAACAGAACAATGCCAGTCTCCTATTTTGGAAAATAGCTATTTTCTATACAATGTTTTTGTCAATATAGTAAATTTTCTAATGTTACTTTAATAAATGTGGTTTTGATTGTATTTACAATGATAAATACTGACAAAGTTAGCCTGATGAAAACAGATGGCAGTTTGCTGGGGTCCACAGTATTTAAGAGGGCAATGAATTCTTGAAACCACTGGAAGAAACTTTTACTGTCAAATTTAAAATATCCAAACACAAACTCCCAGCTCTTAACCAATGATTCAGAAGATGATATTAATAGGCTTTGATGCTTTATATAATGATGTGAAAAAGACACAATGGTCTTCATATTTAACTTACAAAGTGAATTCTGTTTTACTAACTTCAGCTGTGATGTAGTCAAACTTTCTCCTTGTTCACTTTTACTCTCTTCATCTCCTTCCTCATCTTGCACTACAAAACCATCAATCATATAGCCATCTCCATTTCCATCTCTGTAAGCATCCTCATCTGCATCTTCATCAGTACTTGAACAAGATTCCTTTTCAGAGTCCTAATTAAATGAAAATAAATGCTTCAGTAAATATTATGGCTTTAAAAAGCCAGTATAGCTATAAACTTAAATCTAAAGGTAAAAAATGATCCATATAATTAAACACATATTTTACGGCTAAATATTGAGCTTTTGAAATTGAAGAACTGTACACTTTGGTGATGTAAAATGTTTAGAATAAACATTAAGAATATGAGTAATTAAGAATGGGAAAGACCATACAGAACAACAAATAGTCTTTCAATATTTTTAAAAGTGAGGCTCACAATAAATTATTATTACTAAATATAATAGTACAATATTCAAGGATGTTTATTTAAACATTCTAACATTGGAAAAAGAATAGGTTCTGTACTTTAATATCTATAAAAAATGAAACAACTTTCAAGTAAAAATTTAACAACAATAAACCAACAAAATAAAACACACCTCAAAATCTCTACCACTATTGCGTCTCTGTCTCTGGCGTGACCTTTCTGAGAGTTCCTTCAGCTTCTGGTGGTGTTCTCGCTTTTGAGCAGCTAATGATTTTTCAGGGGTTTCTCCTTCCACCTCCAATGAAGAACACTCGTCTTCGACCACCCTGCGTGGACGTTTAGCACCTGCTTTCCTAACGAGGATGTCGCTGTCATCGCTCTCATCACTGTCGTACATCACTGAAGACAGCCTTTTTCTTTTTCCTGGCTTGATGCATTCGTCTTCCACATCCTCCTCTGTGACTTGTTTGGTGTGCTTGCTGGCATCACCCTCCTCTTGACCTGGGTGATTTTCATCATCTGGCAAGTCATTGTGCTCAGTTTTGATCATTTTTTCTTCCTCTGTTGAACTGTTGTCGGTGCTGTTTCCCCCACTTTCATCTTTGATTAATTTAAGCTCTGTTTCCTTTTCTGGTATTTCACTAATACCAGGCTTCTTGCTACTCTCAAGCTCTTCATCACTATCAGTACTTTCACCACTCTCAAGTTCAAGTTCCTCTTCATCACTATCAAATAACTGTGAGATACTTCTTTTAGTCCGACGCCAATCAACTCGAGATTTTTGCTCAGGTGCTTGGGTTTTAGAATTTTTCCTTGTTTCATGTCTTCTAACATGTACCATTTTCACTTAAGCTTCTACAAAATAAAGTTATTAGGAACATAACAATGACAACCATATTATAGCAATGAAACACACAGCACACATCAATTTGGCTTCATTAAATGGCTCACAAAGGCAAATCACATGAGATATTTTAGTAAAAAAAACACAGAACAGTCAATGTACAAATAATTCATGAAACAACTATTTTTAACACATATTCTTAATTATGCTATATGTTGTGCTGAAAAGAATATACAGGAAAATCAATAGTCCTGTGTCCTTTTAGAAAACTGTATAAATATTAATTAAACATGCAAACATAATTAAGAAAAACTCAAGGTGTTCAGTATTGAATAATAAATATAAATGTGATAGAAATGTCAATGTGCAGAAAGATTAGTATGGCAATTAATTCACCAAAGACCATTATGAACAGAGTTGATTAGGCACAATTTTCAAGGACCTGCTTGATTTGTAAAGAAATAAGGAAAAAGTAATTTCAGATAAGTAAATATAGTATGGGCAAAACTCTGGCACTGATAAAGAACATGATATACTTAGTAAATAAGTGTTACTAAAAAGGGATAAATAGCTTCTGTCATGAAAAAAGGGAGACAAGAATAGAAAACAATGATGGAATTATAAAGACAGGGCTGCGAGGTGGCTTAGCGGGTAAACTGCTTGTAATGAAAGCATTAGGATCTGGGCTGGGATCTTCATCACCCACATTAAAAACTAGCTGGTGCAGTGCACAGCAAACCCAGCATTGGATGTCCAACAGGACACAGACAAGTGAATCGCCGGGGTAGTTCCTTAGCCTGTTAGTTCACTCAAATGACAAGTTCTAGATTTAGTGAGAAATCTTGTTTCAAATAACAGTGATAACAACAACAATAATAGTAACAATAATAATGTGAGAAACAATCAAAAACGATTGTCTTGTGTCCACATATACCTGCACTGGCAAGCAAACTCAAATACATTACATATATGTGTTCAACACACATACACTGAATTACAAAGATAATCCATCCTCAGGCAAAGAAGGACTTGATTTAGAACAGAAATAACATGAAATTTAAAGGCTTAGCCATGTTACATGAACAAAGTATTAATGTAGTAATTGATATAAAAAGAGATGACAATACAATGCGGAGAGCAAGCCTATCTGCTAAGACTGTGGCCGCTACACGCCTTTGTGAAGTAGAGATTGGGGTTACACTGCTCTCAGAAACTACAGAACAACCCAGCAAAACTCACTAAAAGTCCAATAATGTGGTCAAGTGAGCAGTCTGCAGGAAGAGAAGCTTCGCGGCAAAGCAGAGCATCGTACAGGCAAGAGAAATCACAGCTGTCCCTTTGTGATTTTATAAAGTATATTCCACTAAATTTATCACAGGCATGTAATAAACTACTGACAGGAAAGACACACAGAAATTTAGTAACACATATGTGCTTCTGTGGTTGCCCAGGAACCGAAGTAGAATCATAAGGTAATATGACCTCATAGTACATGTGTAAGAGCTTATGAAAATTATAACAATATTCTACAATAGCACACAATATTTCCATTCTTTCTATATATAACAGTATTAAGGTATAAAACAAAAATAGAACCTTAAAAATTAATCCAAGATTACAGAAATAATCACACTGGTTATGTTTTATATGTCAAACATCAGCTTCAAACACCCACTTTATTTGCCTCGGTTCAAAGAGATTGTTACAAGCTTAGAGAAAATAAATATTTATAAGATAAAGATTAACTATCATTGAAAATATTAAAAAAATGTGTAACTAACTATAAAGGTTGTATCAAAACTACAAATCCAAAATAATTTTAAGCAATGTTGGAAATACTGGACCAAGTTCATAGTGTTCCAAAATTATTACTTGGAAGGGGAAAGAATATATTAAGTATACTAATTCTGATATGACTATAAGGCAGTCTGCCTCCCTATAATGGTAACTTCTCACATAAAATCAGAACAACAGAAATTATTAGATTATATACCAAAACATGACCTGAATAGCATAGGCTGATTGTAACTTTCTGATAGTATGTAATTAATTTAACAGTGATAGCATCAAATGCCAATTAGTAAACCAAATGGTTTATTTGAACTACAGTTGGTTATACTCTACATAAGTGTTATACTGAAGCCAACAAAGAGAAAAACAATAAAGATATATACTGAAAATTACCTTAAAAACCCTAGATTATTCTTCAAAGCATACCTTTTGCGCACTCCACCACTTTACAGTATGTTCATCTCATTTCTCCAATAGTTTTGAAAAGATTTTTTTATTAAACACTAGGATAACTAGACAACTTATATTTTGAAGTTATAAGGTATTTGTAAGCACATAGAAATTTTCATAAGCCAACTTTGCATATGTATATTACACAATCAGAAGATTTTCTAGGAAACTTGTTTGAATTGGGAGAAATAATGAAAAACACATCAATAAAAAGACAAACATGGTTTCAATAGATACATGAAAGTAAAAATGGACAGTAAGAAATGTCAAAGTGAACGATGACTTTTAGTCCACACAGCAGGTTCACATACACCAGATTGCTGTTGTAAAACTACAGCACTCTCCAAAGGACATTTATCTTACACTGGGTGATTGTAGGACAACAGTAGAAATGATTAAGACCACTAATTAAGACTATTATTAAGACATGTGACTATACATAATGAAGGTATAAAAAAATCATCCATATTTAAAATTGATCAGTATCCTTTCATCTTTATTTTTAAACCCCATCAATGATCTTCCAAAGAAGATACTATTATCATCAGATACAAATATTAAAGCCAAGTACACAGAGTTTAAATGACTTACCAAAGATCATAGAGCTTGTTAGTGACAGAGCAGGGTTAGGAACAGGCCTCCTGATGCCCGTCCAGTGCTACAAAGTGACTGCTGGCAACATCATGTGTGTACATGGAGTAAGAATTAACACGTAGAAGTAATAGTTTATTTCTTAGTCATGCTAAATTTCAGTTTCAGAAAACAACCATCAACATGGTGAGCGCTAACAAACATGCTTTTCTAAGATTTATCTAACTGAATTTAAGTGCACATGAGTTAAGTGAGAAATTTTTGAAAATTATCCATTAGGTAAGGAAAAAATGTGCAAGAGATGGAAAGATGGAGTTTTTGGTAAGGTCCAAAGCAAAAATTCCCATGGAAAAATGAAGACTTTAACCTTTTTAGAAGGTATATTTTATTTAAATTAAGTTTCATTTGGCAAACTGCACACTTGCCAGGGCCCCTGTCTTATTTCAAAATTGTCATTTCTATCAATAAGGTAAAATAAACCTGTTACCAAAAGGGAGATTTTTGAATGTGGTTAGCTCTTCTTTTTAAATTAAGGATAGCTTTACTAAATTATCTGGGAGGGAAGAACGTCAGAGGAAAAAGGTGAGTGACCTAGGGGAGTAAAATGAGAAAATGAAGCCAAGTTAATGGGTAAGACAGCTCCATGTTTAGATTCACCTGCAAAAGAATCCATGCAAATAGGTGTAAGTTTCATTTATGCTGAATTAAAAACTTCAAATGAGAACTTTATGAAGATATCGTACCTTCAGACAAGGAGAAAAACAAAGACTCCACCAGAAAGCATCAAATAAGTGAATGAAGTCAATACTATCATGTGTTTCATGGTTGTCATGGAAGATGAACATATTAACTGTGATGTCTGTCAAAGGATGTGTTCTTTCAAAGTAAGTTTACAGGTAAAAGAAGGTACTGTGTTGATGACATTTGAATGTCTCATTAGGAGAAATATTTTCTTTTAGAATTTGAGGTTAATTCATATTCAAAAACAATCTCACACTGAAGTCACCTACTTGCTCTACAAACAATGTAGGTAGATGACAGTTACTTATCTCTGATTTGAAATGCAAAGGCTATGCTACTTTTGGAAATTCTACCAGAAGGGATTAATTCATGATAATCTGTAGAATATCAACCCTCTTTTATGTTTTCTTTTATATGGTGGTTTGGAGAGGAAATATTACAAGCTAAAGAAAGTTATTAACATTTATCAAAATGCCAGCACATGTTCTGGAGCAGTGGTGCCACTAGAAGAAATGAATGCAGTCTCTGCTCCCAAGGAGCTCACAATCTCATGAAATTACTAGGGACATCGAAATCAAACCAGCACAACAAAAGATCTGAGGGCCGCATGCCATGTTAAGTTTCTGTCACATGGGTCTGAGTCAATCTATCATCGTCCTCCCATTGGCAGGAAAAGAGGGCAGCATAGCACGATAGAAAAAAGGAAATGATGAAGTAAGGATATTAAGAGGCAAGCCAGTGCCTTCCATTTGACATCACAGTTCAATACTTCCCAATCTCGCAGAAAGGGTCCTGCCAGCCTGGCATCCAGGATAACTAGATCACTCATTAGCATCTGTCACAGGGGCTGTGCCTCCCTAAATCCAGCAAGGATGAATGTCTGAGAGAAGAAAAAAATCCTTTGAGGTGTGAACACCAGGGTCACAGTCATGATTACCAACCTGGCTTTCTGGCGGGACTAATTCCCCAGATACAGGAAGCAGGTGCTCAGGCCTCCAAAAGCAGAGCGGTGGCTGCTGACAGAAGACAGGAACCGCTGACCCAGCTTCACAAGACTGCACGAGGGCTGTGCATCCAGAGAAGGATCTGCAGAGACAAGGACCGGGAACAAGGTCTGTGCACTCAGACAGGGAGGGTGTGCTCCCAGGAGGAGCTGCGCACAGCCAGGTAAGGGGCTGAAAACACCCGTGCTCTCACAGACACCCGTGGACGGCTGCGCTCTCACGGCGGGCCCCTTCCCGCGTCCGTGACGCACAGCTAAGACACTCCGCCTCGGCTCTGCGGGAGGCGACGGTGACCAGAACGGAGAATTCCCGCCAGGAGCCCGCAGGGAACCACCCTCTAGCGCTCACCTTTCAAAACGCCTCCGCCTCCGCTTCCGCCTCTGTCCCGCCCAGCTGCCGCCCCGCCTCAGCCTCCGCCCCCGCCCAGATTCCCTTGGCGCCACGGCCCCCCACTTCCGGGAGGAGCCGGAAGTCCCGCCTCCTGGCGGGGCAGGCGCGGGGCCGCAGCGCGCCAGCTGGGGAGCGGCTTCCGGGAGCGCGCGCGGAGGGAGGAGCGGCCGCGTCGCCGCTGTTGGGGGGCCGGCGCGGTGGGAGTGCGGGTCGGGCGCCGGGGCGGCGGCGGGTGGAGGAGACGGAGGCCCGGCTGCCCCGAGGAGGGCAGCCCGCTCCTTCCGCCCCGCGCCGGCTCCGGGGCGTGGCAGGGTCAGCGGAGGGCCTGCATCCGGGGCCTGGGCGCCCCGGGCTGGAGCGGACCTGCGGGCCCCGGAGTGCGAAACCAGAGTCTGCCGGCCGGTTATCCGCGGGGAAGAGAGGCGCCTCCGCCTCCGCCTCCTCCTCGGCCCGCAGATTTCCCGTCACCTGCCTTGCCCTTGCCAGCCCAGCCTTAGGTCGCTTCAGCGGCTGAAGCGAAGGGGTCGAGTGCTCAAGACTCTTAAGTCTCAGTAAGGATTGCGGCAGTGTGAGCGGGTGCCAGACCTCACCATGTCAGGGAAGCGGAAGCGCGTGGTGTTGACTATTAAAGATAAACTTGACATAATAAAGAAACTCGAAGATGGAGGCTCTTCCAAGCAGTTGGCGGTGATCTATGGAATTGGTGAAACAACAGTTAGGGACATAAGAAAGAATAAGGAAAAGATTATAACTTACGCAAGCAGCTCTGATTCCACAAGTCTTCTGGCTAAGAGAAAATCTATGAAGCCATCCATGTATGAGGAACTAGACAGAGCAATGTTAGAATGGTTCAATCAGCAGCGAGCAAAAGGGAATCCCGTATCTGGACCAATTTGTGCCAAACGGGCAGAGTTCTTTTTTTACGCTCTGGGAATGGATGGTGATTTTAACCCTTCTGCTGGTTGGTTAACCCGCTTCAAGCAGAGGCACAGCATTAGAGAAATTAATATTAGAAATGAACGATTAAATGGAGATGAGACTGCTGTGGAAGATTTTTGTAACAACTTTAGAGATTTTATTGAACGTGAGAATTTGCAACCCGAGCAGATCTACAATGCAGATGAGTCTGGACTCTTTTGGAAGTGCCTACCTTCCAGGACTGCAGTAATTAAAGGTAAATGTACTGTCCCTGGGCACAGCTCATTGGAAGAAAGAGTCACTGTTCTGTGTTGCACCAATGCAACAGGCTTACACAAACTTAAACTTTGCGTTGTGGGCAAAGCAAAGAAACCTCGCTCCTTCAAGGCGACTGACACCTTAAACCTGCCTGTCTCTTACTTCAGCCAGAAAGGTGCATGGATGGATCTCTCCATTTTCCGGCAATGGTTCGATAAGATTTTTGTGCCTCAGGTTCGAGAGTACTTAAGATCTAAAGGCTTGCAGGAAAAGGCCGTGCTCCTGCTGGATAATTCCCCAACACATCCAAACGAAAATGTCCTGAGGTCAGATGATGGCCAGATATTTGCAAAATATTTACCACCTAATGTAGCTTCATCAATTCAGCCCTTGGATCAGGGAGTCATAGCAACCATGAAAAGAAACTATCGCGCAGGTCTTCTCCAGAACAACCTGGAAGAAGGCAACGACCTGAAATCATTCTGGAAGAAACTGACTCTGTTGGATGCACTTTACGAAATAGCAATGGCATGGAACTTAGTAAAGCCAGCTACCATTAGCAGAGCTTGGAAACAGATTCTTCCTGCCATAGAAGAAAAAGAGGGCTTGGACTTTGATGAAGAAGATATTTCTGGGGCTACCGTGGCCACCATTTTACAGCATACCAAAGGACTGGAGAATGTGACTCCTGAAAATATGGAAAAGTGGCTTGAGATTGACAGTACTGAGCCAGGTTATGAAGTGTTAACTGACAGTGAAATCATCAGACGAGCCCAGGGTCAGACAGATGAATCCAGTGAAAATGATGAGGAAGGGATTGAATTGATTCCAGAGAAACATATAAATCATGCAGATGCTCTCCAGTGGACTGAGAACTTACTAGATTATCTAGAACAACAAGGTGACATGATTCTACCTGACAGACTGGTAATACGTAAACTTAGAGCCACCATCAGAAATAAACAGAAGATGACAAACTCAAGTCAATAGCAGCATTTGAATTTTATCATTGTTGCGATAATTGTATTTGTGTGACACTTTGAAATGTGGCTTAATTTTCTTCATGTCAAACAGTCCTATAATATACATATAAAAATGTAACAAGTGGTTTGAGGATTATGTGTCTTATCTCCTTATTTGTAAAACAACCACTTCTGTGTAGATATAAATGGTATATTCATATTTGCTTCTGTAAGTCAGTGATCAAAGGGTGGCATTTCGTACGGGTTCTAGCTTTAAAAGATAGATAACAGTGAGCACTTAATTCTTTTGCTTGAATTGAGGGCTGCAATAGAAACCTTTTCTTGTACTATCTTAAGTGGTTAGCTGGCTTTTGTATTTGCATAGGTTGAGAAATTACTAGATTTCAGGATGATATGTAATAATTTAAAAATGAAGTTCAATAATGATAGTGGAAATAATCTATGAATTATAAAAATAACTTAGAGTCATATTTCTGTTTTCTTATGTTTTGTTGGTGGAAAAGATAATCCTGGAAATGAGTTATATGTAAGAAGTAATTGAGAGAAACTGGGAAGGAGACTTATGAGAGAAATTTTCATCTGTTCATTTGGAGGAAACTGGGTGTTAAAATTTTGGGAACTATATTTATACAAAGAGAAATTTTTTTATTTTGAGTTGGATAACAGTATAGAATTATTTATTTACCTAATTTTTCATAAGTGTTTTTAATTATTACATGTAATAATATGAACTACCATAAATATATGAGAAACATCTGAAATTTGAAATTTAATTTTTTTACTGAATATTTAGAAATATCTATGACTTGAAAATTTTGTCATACTTGGCTGATTTTATTCCATATAAAAAATAAAGTTTTTATTTTAGATAAATTATATGTTTGTATTCTATTTTTTGAAGAAAGCACAAATAACTAGGAAATGCAAAAGGTAAGATTTTCCTTTGACACAAAAAGGAATTTTATAGTTTGTTCTAAGACTTTTGACAATTTTTTTTAATTCTGTGTATCCATGATTGATGTGGGATGTCCTTCTATATATGTGTTGCTTTTATTTGTTGATGAATAAAGCTGTTTGAGCCAGTGGCTTAGCAGAGTAAAGCCAGGTGGGAAATCAGAACAGAGATAGAATAGGCGGAGTCAAGGGGATGCCATGTAGCTGCTGAAGGAGAAGGACACTTCGGAACCTTAACAGTAAGCCACAGCGTCATGCTGATACACAGAGTAATAGGAATGGGTTAATTTAAGATGTAAGAGCTAGGTAGGAAGACTCTTGAGCCATCGACCAACAGCATTGTAATTAATATAGTTTCTGTGTGCTCATTTGGGTCTGGGTGGCTGGGAAACAAATGAGCAGTCTCCATCTACACATGATATTGAAAATAGTTTTCCTATGTTAAGATTACTATAATTTAATGGAAAGTATTTTTATTATAGCATGTCTGGACTCAGAAATTATTAAAAGAAATAGAATTGGTCACTGTTTTAAATATTTTGTTTTTCCATTGGTCATCTTGAGCATCTAAAACTTTTTAAAAGATTTTTATCTTTCCATAATTTTTATTACCTTTGCTATATATATTTGTGTGTGTCTCTAGATTTTTCAAATTTATAAAAAGAAAGTTTAAAATTGTATTTATTGAATTAATTTTTGAGTGCCTAGTTGAAAAAAGTATTGGAAGTTAACATATTAAACTAGATAGAATTATTAGTTAAATTGCATATAGAATACTTTTTTATAAAATGAAAATATACACTAGGAAGCCTCTTGTTTTTTTTTCCTGGATTTACTCAGGTTTTTTTTTCTTGTTCTTTAAATGTGAAATGCAGCTGTTGTGATGCCACCTAGTGGTCACTTCATGCCTGCTGTTGAGCTGTTTGGTTTAAAATACTGTGTAAAAAATTCACTGTGTCCTTGAATCCTGTGATGATCTCTAGGCTGGGAAACTGCTCTTCTGTGGTTAGCAGCTGTTTGCTGTCTGAAATTTACAAACTGGTTAGTTAGCCGTTCTGTATTAGTTCAAAATGCGTAATTTTAACAGTTACCTATTCTTGAATACTGTTCTAAGTTATAGGCTTTTATTATTTAGTCCTCTGAATTATGAATTAGATGGAAATTCTTATGGTTGTCTTTTATTCTTACTTGATCCAGGTAAGCATTTAAGCTCAGGTGTTTGACTCCAAAAGCCTATATAGTTTTTATTACCTAATCAATTTAGACTAAACTCTTAATCTTTCCCAGTCCTCAGTATTTATCATTTACATCCTCTCTCACTTGCCACAACATATGTGAGTTTTCTAAACTATTCCCCGTGCATTGGTGGTAACTATTGCCTTTCCTTTATCCTTTTCATGAGTTTGTCTTCCTCTCTGTTTTGTACTGCTGTTAACCTTTTTTTCCCTTTTATTTTTAATTTTTCCATTAAAAAATTTACACTTCCTCCCCTCCTCCCATTACCCTCCTGCTCTCCCACTCACCCTCCTCACTTCCCCTCCATCCTTAAGAGAGGGCAGGGTACCCTGCCCTGTGGGAAGGCCAAGGCAGTCTCCTCTCCATCCCAGCCAGGAAGGTGTGCATCCAAATAGACTAGGGTCCAAAAAGCCAAAACATGCAGTAGAAACAAGTTCCAGTGCCATTATTGATGGCTTCTCAGTCCTCCCTCATTGGCAGCCACGTTCAGAAAGTCCAGTTTGATCGCATGCTCTTTCAGTCCCAGTGAAGCTGGATTTGGTGAGCTCCCATTAGATAAGGCACACTGTCTCAGTGGGTGAACCAACCCCTCGCTGTCCTGACTTCCTTGCTCATCTTCTCCTTCCTGCTTTTCAATTGGACCTTGGGAGCTCAGTTCATTGCTCTGATGTAGATGTGGGTCTCTGTCTCTATCTCCATCGCTGGATGAAGATTCTATGGTGATATTCGAGATAATCATCAGTGTGATAGTGGGGCAAGGCCAGTTCAGGCACCCTCTCCACTGCTGCCCAAGGACCTAGCTGGGGACATCCCTGTGGACACCTGGGATCCCCTCTAGAGCCAAGTCTCTTGAAACCCTAAAATGGCTCCCTTAATGTAGATATCTACTTCCCTGCTCCTATATCTGCCCTTACTCCATCTCTACCCTCCCACTCCCCCAAGCTCTCCCCAATCCTTCTCTTCTCCCTTCTTCCCCCTTTCCCCTTCTCACAACCCCACCCCCACCCCTATGCTCCCAACTTTTGCCTGGCAATATTGTTTGTTTCCAATTTCCAGGAAGATCTTTCTATGTTTTTCTTTGGGTTTACCTTGCTATTTGGCTTTTCTAGGCTTGTGAACTATAGGCTTAATATCCTTTGTTTATGGCTAGAGTCCACTAATGAGTGAGTACATACCATGTTCATTTTTTTGGGGTCTGGGTTATCTCACTCAGGATAGTGTTTTCTATTTCCCTCCATTTGCATGCAAAATTCAAGATGTCATTGTATTTTTACTGCTGAGTAGTACTCTAATGTGTATATATTCCATATTTTCTTTATCCATTCTTCCATTAAGGGGCATCTAAGGTGTTTCCAGGTTCTGGCTATTACAAATAATGCTGCCATGAACATAGTTGAACAAATGCTTTTGTAGTATGATTGGGCATCATTTGAGTATATTCCCAAGAGTGGTATTGCTGGATCCTGAGGTAGGTTGATTCCCATTTCCTGAGAAACCGCCACACTGATTTCCAAAGTGGTTGCACAAGTTTGCATTCCCACCAGCAATGGATGAGTGTTCCCCTTACTCCACATCCTCTCCAGCATAGGCAATCATTGGTGTTTTTGATTTTAGTCATTCTGACAAGTGTAAGATGGTATCTCAAAGATGTTTTGATTTGCATTTCCCCGATCGCTAAGGAAGTTGAACATTACCTTAAGTGTCATTTGGCCATTTGAACTTCTTCTGTTGAGAATTCTCTGTTCAGTTAAGTACCCCATTTTCTAATTGGGTTAATTACAATTTTAATGTCTACTTTCGTGAGTTCTTTATGTATTTTGGAGATCAGACCTTTGTCTGATGTGGGGTTAGCGAAGATCTCCCATTCAGTAGGATGCCTTTTTGTCTTAATGACAGTGTCCTTTGCTTTACAGAAGCTTCTCAGTTTCAGGAGGTCCCATTTATTCATTGCTGCTCTTATTGTCTGTGCTACTGGGGTTATACGTAGGAAGTGGTCTCCTGTGCCCATGTGTTACAGCCTACTTCCCACTTTCTCTTCTTTCAGGTTCACTGTGATCGGATTTATATTGAATCCATCTGGACTTGAGTTTTGTGCGTGGTGATAGATAAGGATCTATTTTCATTCTTCTACATGTTGACATCCAGTTTTGCCAGCACCATTTGTTGAAGATGCTTTCTTTCTTCCATTCCATATTTTTAGCTCCTTTGTTGAATATCAGGTGTTCATAGGTTTGTGGGTTAATATCCAGGTCTTCTATTCGATTCCATTGATCGATGTCTCTGTTTTTATGCCAATACCAACCTGTTTTCATTACTGTATCTCTGTAATAGAGTTTGAAGTCAGGGATGGTAATGCCTCTGGAAGTTCCTTTATTGTATAGGATTGTTTTGGCTATCCTGGGTTTTCTGTTTTTCCAGATAAAGTTGATTATTGTTCTCTCAAGGTCTGTGAAGAATTTTGTTGGGATTTTGATGGGGATTGCATTGAATTTATAGATTGCCTTTGGTAGAATTGCCATTTTTACTATATTGATCCTACCAATCCAGGAGCATGGGAGATCCTTCCATTTTCTGGTATTCTCTTCAATTTCTTTCTTCAAAGCCTTAAAGTTCTTGTCAAATAGATCTTTCACTTCCTTGGTTAGTGTTACCCCAAGATACTTTATGCTATTTGTGGCTATCGTGAAAGGTGATGTTTCTCTGATTTTTCTCTCTGCTTCTCTATCCTTTGTATATAGGAGGGCTACTGATTTTTTTTTTGAGTTGATCTTGTATCCTGCCACATCACTGGAGGTATTTATCAGCTGTAGGAGTTCGATGGTAGAGTTTTTGGGGTCACTGATGTACACTATTATATCATCTGCAAATAATGAAAGTTTGACTTCTTCCTTTCCAATTCGAATCCCTTTGATCTCCTTATGTTGTCTTATTGCTATTGCTAGAACTTCAATTAAAGCACTTTGTTGAAGAGATATAATGAGAGTAGACAGCCTTGTCTTGTTCCTGATTTTAGTGGAATTGCTTTGAGTTTCTCTCCATTTCATTTGATGTTAGCTGTTGGCTTGCTGTATATTGTTTTTATTATATTTAGATATGATCCTTGTATCCCTAATCTCTCCAAGACCTTTATCATAACAGGGTGTTGAATGTTGTCAAATGCTTTTTCAGCAGCTAATGAAATTGTCATATGTTTTTTTTTCTTTCAGTTTATTTATGTAGTGGATTACATTGATAGATTTTTGTATGTTGAACCAGCACTGCATCTCTGGGATGAAGCCTACTGGATCATAGTGGATAATTTTTCTCATGTGTTCTTGGATTTGGTTTGCCAGTATTTTATTGAGAATTTTTTGGATCGATGTTCATGAGTGAGATTGGTCTGTAATTCTCTTTCTTGGTTGAGTCTTTGTGTGGTTTTGGTATCAGGGTATCTGTAGCTTCATAAAAAGAGTTTGGCAATGACTCTTCTGTTTCTATTATGTGAAACACATTAAGGAATATAGGTATCAGCTCTTCTTGGAAGTTCTGGTTAAATTCTGCATTAAAACTGTCTGGTCCTGGGCTTTTTTTGGGTGGGAGGTTTTTGATGACAGCTTCTATTTCCTTCACGACTTATAGGTCTATTTAAATTGTTCACCTGGTCTTGATTTAATTTTGGCATATGGTATTTATCAAAAAAATGTCCATTTATTTTACATTTTCCAGCTTTGTGGCATATAGGCTTTTGTAGTAAGACCTAATGATTCTCTGAATTTCCTCAGTGTCTGTTGTTATGTCCCCATTTTCATTTCTGATCTTGTTAATTTGAGTGTTCTTTCTCCACCTTTTGATTTGTTTGGATAGGGGTTTGTCAATCTTGTTTATTTTCTCAAAGAACAAGTTCTTTGTTTCATTGATTCTTTGGATTGTATTCTGTGTTTCTATTTTGTTGATTTCAGCCCTCAGTTTAATTATTTCCAGTCTTCTACTCCTCCTGGGTGAATCTGCTTCTTTTTTTTTTTTTCTAGAGCTTTTAGGTGTGCTGTTAAGTCTCTAATATGAGCTTTCTCCATTTTTTTAATGTGGGCACTTAGTGCTATGAACTTTCTTCTTGGCACTGCTTTCATAGTGTCCCATAGGTTTGGGTATGTTATGTCTTTATTTTCGTTGAATTCAAGGAAGACTTTAATTTCTTTCTTTATTTCTTCCCTGACCCAGGGGTGGTTCAATAGTTGACTGTTCAGTTTCCATGAGTTTATAGGCTTTCTGGGGGTAGAATTGTTGTTAAATTCTAACTTTATTCCATGGTGATCTGATAAGACACAGGTGGTTACTAAAATTTTTTTGTATCTGTGGATGTTTGCTTTGTTACTGAGTATGTGATCATTTTCAAGAATGTTCCATGGGATGCTGAGAAGAAGGTATATTCTTTCCTATTCGGGTGGAATGTTCTATAGATGTCTGTTAAGTCCATTTGATTCATTACCTCCGTTAGTTCTCTTATTCTCTGTTAGGTTTCTGTCTGGTTGACCTGTCCATTGGTGAGAGAAGAGTGTTGAAGTCTCCCACTATTAGTGTGGGGTTTGATATGTACTTTGAGTTATAGTAATCTTTCTTTTACATATGTGGGTGCTTTTATATTAGGGGCATAGATATTCAGGATTGAGACTTTGTCTTGATGAGTTGTTCCTGTTATGAGTATAAAATGTCCATCTCCATCTCTTCTGATTGATTTTAGTTTGAAATCAAACTAAAATATGTTAGATATTAGTATAGCCACACCTGCTTGTTTCATAGGTCCATTTGATTGAAAAACCTTTTCTCAACCCTTTACTCTGAGGTAATGCCTGTCTTTGTGGTTGAGGTGTGTTTCTTGTAAACAGCAGAATGTTGGATCCTATTTTCATATTCATTCTCTTAACCTGTACCTTTTTATGGGTGAATTGAGTCCATTGATATTAAGTGATATTAATGACCAGTGGTTGTTAACTCCGTTTTTTTTTTTTTTCCGGTGGTAGAGTTTGTGTGTTTTTCTTCTTTGAGTTGTGCTGGTGGAAGGATGTTAGATCTCTGAGTTATTGTGGGTGTTGTTGGCTTCCTCGGGTTGTGGTTTTCCTTGTAGTATTTTCTGTAAGGCTGGGTTTGTGGCTACGTATTGTTTAAATTTGTTTTTATCCTGGAATATCTTGTTTTCTCCATTGATGGTGAAAGAAAGCTTTGCTGGGTATAGTAGTCTGGGCTTGCATCCATGGTCTCTTAGTTTCTGCAGCATATCTATCCAAGACCTTCTGGCTTTCATGGTTTACTTAGAGAAGGTGTAATTTGGATAGGCTTACCTTTATATGTTACTTGACCTTTTTCCTTTGCCGCTCTTAATATTCTTTCTTTATTCTGTATGTTTTGTCTTTTGATTATAATATGGCGAGGAGATTTTTTTTTTTTGATCCAGTCTATTCGGTGTTCTGTATGCTTCTTGTACCTTCATAGGAATATCCTTCTTTAGGTTGGGGAAGTTTTCCTGTATAATTTTGTTGAATATATTTTCTGGGCCTTTGAACTGTAATTCTTCTCCTTCTTCTATCCCTATTATTCTTAGGTTTGGTCTTTTCATGGTGTCCCAGATTTCCTGGATGTTTTGTGTTAAGAATTTGTTGGATTTGCTGTTTTCTTTGATCAGTGCGTTTATTTCCTCTATAGTATCTTCAGTGTCTGAGATTCTTTCTTCTATATCTTGTATTCTGTTGGTTATACTTGTCTCTGTAGTTCCTGTTCATTTACCTAGATTTTCCATATCCTGCCTTCCCTCGGTTTGTGTTTTCTTCATTGCCTCCATTTCAGTTTTTAAGTCTTGAACTGTTTCCATTACCTGTTTGATTGCTTTTTCTTGGTTTTCTTGTGTATCTTTGAGGGATTTATTAATTTCTTTTAACTTTTTGTTAGTCTTCTCATCCATTTGTTTAAGGGAGTTTTTCACATCCTGTTTAATGGTTTCTAACACTTCTATAATGTTATGTTTAACGTCTATTTCTTCTACTTCTTCTGGATTAGGGTGTTCAAGTCTTCTTGTTGCATGTTCGCTAGATTCTGGTGTTATGTTGTTTTTCAGGTTGTTAGAGGAATTCTTGCATTGGCACCTGCCCATCTCTTCCTTCAAATGCTGTCTGGAGAGTCTTGGCGTCTTGGTTCCCTCTTTGTTGTGGCTAACTGTGTACTTGGGGGTTTTTCTTGGTCTGCCCTCTCTTTGGTCCCCTCAGCAGTGGAGCTGGCTCTCAGATCCCCTCCACCCTGAAGTAGGCTGTGGTGGTGGATCTAAGGACCCTGCAGATAGAAAGAAGTGCTTGGGGGCAAGCTGGGATGGGATAAGTAGAGAAAGCCAGTAGCCAGGGAGAAGCCCTGCTGAATGGCCTGACAGTTTACGGGATTGAGGGTACCTGTACTCCGTTCCCGGGGCATCCAGCCAGCCAGGCGGGCACACACTTACCCCTCCAGATGGATCTCCTGGTACAGGAGCAGGGCCACTTGCCGGCCACGTACCTTGTAGACAAAAGGCTGCTGTTAACCTTTTTATACAGTCATAGCATTTGAAACTTGCATTGTCTGCTTTGGTTTCCAGGTCACAATGCTCAGTGAGAATCCTTTCTCACTCCAACCTAGTTAAAGCCAGTATTGGCAAAATGAGCAGTTTGTGTGCAGACTGAAGTGGAAAATAGGAGAGCCATCCTAATATCATCATGGAAGTCTTTCTAGGCTAGAGATACTGAAAATCAACTCTGTAGGAAGCACAGCTTCAAGCAGGCATTAGAGAAACCTGGCTTGTCGCTGATGCCTGGTCACCTGGAATGCCAGAGTGGAAGTGCTCAAACAACCTGGTGAGTCTTTGCAGTCCTACCAGGAGCCAGCCTCCATCCGAACGCCCCCAATTTCCTGAGCGTTGTTCAGGCCCTATTCCTGCAGTGAATAGAACAAATTCTTATGAAAGAGGCCCCATGTACTTTGCATCCTCTGTCAATATAATCTATCCTTTCGCTTTTCACAGATCCTTCTTGTAGGTCCTATCCCTGACCTCTGTTTATCAGCCAGTAGAACTCATTCTTATTGCCAAAGTCACAGGTGCTTTCTACTTTGCTAGGGAGTTCCTTTGTAGCTATAGCTAAAGCTCTGTTGTGATGTTTGTCATGAGGAAACATTCTTCCAAAGTTTTACTATGCTTAAATGTGTAAGAAGAATAAACCACAAGGTCAGACTCTGGAAGTTTTGATCCAGTGCCTGCAAAGATGGTACTGACTGAGTTTCATTTTTACCTCCTGCGATTAACTTGACACATTACTAAAGGCATGTGAGCGAGGATGGATACACTTACATCCAAACAGATCCACAGGGTAATCAGCTCCAGCTAAGAGAGTACAGCGGAAAGAGTAGAGGTTGTTAAAGGAAAAGAAGGAAATGTACAAGGGAATGTGACCTGTGGTGACCTGTATTTTGCAAGGTGTACATTTCAGTATGCCAGATCTGGGGTTTCTGATTTGTTCTGCTCGGTCCTATAGGGGATTTTGAATTAGTGCCAAGTTAAATGCCTTTGATCAATAGTTTGCCCATTTGATAGATGATTTTAGAAGCTGTTTGAGCATGATACCTGCTCTCAAAGTTATGAGTTCTTAGTTCCCATTCCTGTTCACGTTGCTTCAATCAAAACGCCATTTGACTGCCCGTTAAAGATCAGACACAAGCACTTTCTCTTGTCTTGCTAGTCTCTTTCTGGTGACACATGTTGACTGAACACTCTATAGAGTGTGCAGCACAGAACTCACATGTCTCAGGGTCAGAAACTCCAGGAGAATGGATTTATTTTGAGGGGTTGTGTGAGAAATGAGAGGGTTACTTTATTTGAGCTTTATGGGGAACAGGGAGAGTGGCAGTGGGAAAAATAAAATTCTTTGTGCATAAAAATGTGAATCAAAAAACCTATTGACTGTGCACAAACTGACAGGTCTTAGGGGTTTAAGATGGTGTAATAGGGGCTGGAGAGATGACTTAGCAGTTAAGAGCACTGCTATTGTAGAGGACCTGGGTTTGTTCATAGACTCACATGGTGGCCCATGACTGCCTCCAGCAACAGTTGTAGGGGACCCAGTGGTGTGCACCCAATGCACAGAAAGTCAAGTAGGCACAAACACATACACAAAAATAGCAAAAGGTTTTCCAAAATATGTATATAAAAGAGGAGAGGTTGTTATTAAGAGTCATAAAATCAGAGTGAAAAGGTAACACATTTGGAAGGAAAATCTGGTTCTAAGTGAATTCACACAAAGCAACTGACAAGTGTGACATTCACTGTGTAAAGAAAATCAGATTTTGCTTGTTCATTTCTGAATGGTTTTTATTCTGTACACTCTCTTCTGCTTTGGGATACTGGTTTTCGTTCCTCCCGGGTGATTTTATCTTTCCATGAGATCCAGTCACTCCATCTTCAAACGTTCAGATGTATACCTTCAGCTGAGAAGTAGGAGTCTTGGTACTACTTGAACCCCTATATTTAGTTCACCTTTCAACCCCTAACCTCTTTAAAAGATCAAAACTTCACACTTTTAAGACCAACTATACTCCTAAGAGATGTACTTCTGTTCCCCCTGTTAAAGGCAGGGTCAGTGATCCACAGTGCGTAGACTCACACAGCCATGTTCAATTAGAAGTTGGGAGAAGAATGAAGGCTGGCACTTAACTTCCTCACTCGCTCCTACTGTGAAAATTATTTAAGAATTGCCATGGGGTGATTTTTTCTTTTGTCCCTTAGTACTGGACCATTGATGTCTAAAGATCAAGCACCATGGGAATCAGTGCTTTATGGACTATTATGTTACTGAATATATAATTGTCAATTAACTATTGCATCTGCATGTAAGGTATGTTCTAGGATATGTGTGGTGTATGACTGAGTATGTGTATTCAGAAAATTTACAGCAGAGAGGAAGCAATGGAACAAAATCTGGTATGAGAAACAGGGTTATTCTGCTAGAAGGAAGAAATGAGCAACTAAGTTATCCTTGATGTTGTCTGAGTCTCAGGTCTCATAGTATTTCCATGGACAGTTGCTTAGTGTACAGGAGGCAAAAAATACTTGAATATGAAAAAAAATCTTAGTGTAATCTTAGCCATAGGGATAAATTGGTTTGTTTAATTGAAAGTCCAAGCAAAGCCTTTCATTTTCTGTCAGATTTCCTTCCTCCTTTTGTCCTCTAGAGGATTATTTGTGAAACCTATAAGAGCTCCCAACTAGGACATTCTCTATCCCTCTTATTTCTCATTTGTAGCTATTTGCTGGGTTCATCTTTTCCCTTTAAGCATTTGCCAAACACGGGAAGGAACAACAAACATTAATTTTCTGCCTCTTGCCAGTCACTTCCTTTACAGTAGAACATGTGTGTGTGTGTGTGTGTGTGTGTGTGTGTGTGTGTGTGTGTTCATGTGTGTGGTGGGCCGCATTCCTCTATGCTTGTGCTTGTGAAAGCCTGGCTGGTCACTGAAGCCCTGGGATCCTTCTGCTCTGACTCCCAGCACTGGGGTTATAGGCATAGGCCACCATACTTGGCTTTTTTATGGGTGCTGGGGATCTGAACTTGGGTCCTCATGCTTGCCCACTGAGCCATTGCTCCAGCTCCTAGATAGACCTTCTTAACCTCAGTAGTAGTCTAGCTGTGGGAGGTGATGCTGTATGCTATAGGACTTCTAGCACCGTCTCTGAGCCCTGCTAACCACCTGTTCTCTGCTGCAGTGTGTCCAAACACATAGTGTTTCCAGTACTGCCAAGGGTCCCAAAGGGCTCACAATGGTCCTGTCTCAGAACTACTTTCCCTAGGCACATGGTCTAGTTTCTAAGTTTCTGAAAATGATATCTGTGATAAAAATCACTTCCCTCTTCCCCCATCTGGTGGTTATTTCTGGAGTGTCCATTTTTTCTAATTTTGTACTCACTAATAATAGGTTTTTCTCATGGTAGCACTGCACTTCAAGATGCTAATTCCTTTATTTGGATTAATGAAGCAAGCATGTTAGAAGCTTAGCACAGATAGTTCATTTTTCTCTTGTAAAGTTTGGCCAGAGTGTGACTTTTAAGTGAACCTGAATTCACATCAGGGTCCTCTGTATGAGGTGAGCACATGGTAAAAGAGACTATGAGAAATACCTAGTAGCCTTTTTTTCCCCAGAACTGCGGATTGATTCTAGGCTCTCACATAGATGAGGCAAGTCTACAGGCCTCCCTCTAGTGCCTTCCTTATCTCAGCAGCTGTCTGTGTATATAGTATTCGTAGAAAACAGTTGTGTGGGATGACTCCCCAGGGAGCCAGCTGTTTTGCAGGGACAGTGTCATATAATAGTAGGGGAAAATAAACATTTTGGTGAGTAATTAGCCCTTTCTGAAATCGAGAACAATTATTCTCATTGAAAACCCTATAGGTCTTTTAAGAATTATCTGTATGAGTCCTCACAGAGTAACTATTTGATCTAGAATAATTTTATCTAGGATAACTATGTTGTTGTTTTTGTTGTTGATGCTATTGTTTTGTTTGGTTTTAAATTTCCAGGTATCTTTATGTAGCATCTTTGAGAACCACCAGATAACTTACAAGGTTATCAGAGTAGATAATACAGGAAAGAGAATAACGTGTTCCATTGATGCAGCCTTAAATCAGGAGTCTATATAAAGTAACAAGGAAGCTGTAGGATTCAGCCATGATAATGAACAGATCACCCAAAGGAAGTTCTTTACTTCCAACCATTATCACCTGCCAGAGTAGGACTCAGCCTTCCATAAGTTTATTAGAGGCCTGAGTATCAGTAGTTTACCCTGAAGCAATACCTGGATGCAGGAAGAACCATAAACTAAGATTACCAGAGCACCACCCAAGAACAGACCATCCAAAGGAAATGCCTAACATTCCAACTGCTGTCGATAGGATCACTTGCCAGCACACACTCACGAGGACACTCCTAGACAAATGTCAGCCAATCAGGGGTCCTGAACCTCAGAAACCCCTTACCTCTACCTTTCCTACTATAAAAACCCAACTCTAACTGACCTCTGGGCTCTTGGTTTATTCCAATACATTGGACATGCGGAGAAACCGAGTTTGCAACTTGCATAAAATAAAGGCTCTTTCCTTTTACATACAGGATTCAGTCTCCTTGTAGGTATTTGGGGGACTTCGCAGATTTGGGCATAACAGAAGCTATATACATACTCTGACTTGTAGGTCTTAAAGCCCCCACCTCCCTGAGGAAATGTCATGTTCTGTCTCCTACCCCTCCCCCCAGCACTGGGGGGTGACAGGATTGTGTTAGAACTCACAGCTGAGATCCTAAAACTATCTCAAGCTGGGGAGAGTAGACAGTTTTCTTACAAACATGGATATCTAACTCTTCTGTTTAGAGCCTTCTTTTCTGGCTTGTGGTTTTGCAGTTTTCTCTTATGGTCTTGTAGATTCTTTGCTAGGTTTATCTTAATTTTCCTGATGCTGCAGATGAGCCCATGGTACTGCATGCTGTTTAGTGTTTCTTTTTTCTTTCTTCAGTACTTTGTTTCAACTTTTAAATTCAAACCATTTCTGAAATATATGAAAATAATTAAATTTTGAATGTTGACTTGTATCTTGCCACTTAGTATCATCAGTCAAGCACTACTTCTCATAGTTACTATTTTTTTATCAATTTTTTGAAATTTTTTATGTAAACTGCCATGTTATTTGTGAACAAGGAAGATTTCTTTGTCTTCAGTATGTGCATATACATGCCTTTTTGTTATTGTTGTTAAGCCAAATTTATTTTCCTTCACAGAATTAAAGCAGAGAAGTACTGACACACGCTAAAGCCACATGTAACTGTAACTGGGATTTTGAACCTTACTTTGAGAACTATTTTACAGTTATGAAGACAGTTGTCCCTGCTAAATGCAGTGTGAACACTCAGGCTTTAGTTGACTTCGAAGACCCCAGCAGCAGATAGATCATCATTTCAGTCCTTGCTTTTTACTACTAAAAGTAAAATTTAAAAAATATTTCAAAGCTACTCACAATTAAACGATTCAAATCATAAGGGACTTAAAATATTCAGTAATAATGGTCTTTAACACCTATGTATAGAAACTGTTCTTTCTTCCTTATTCAGTTTACTGATACGTATTTTCAGTTTCATCCTTCCTTTTTATTCGTGTGTGTGTGTCTGTCTGTCTGTGTTCAGAAGACAAGTTGTGGAGTCTTTCTTTCCTACCTTTGTGTAGGTTCTGGGGATGGAACTGTTTGTTCAATTTTCATGGCAAGTACTGAATCTCTTGGGTTAGCTCACCATCCCATTCTTCATTACTTAAAAAATTACTTATTTTTATTTTATGTGCGTTGATGTTTTGCCTGCATGTATGTCTGTGTGAGGGTGTCAGATCTTGGAGGTACAGACAAGTGTGAGCTGTCATGTAGGTACTGGGATTTGAACTTGGGTCATCTGATACATCAGTTAGTGCTCTCAATCTCTGAGCCATCTCTCCAGGCCTCTTCATTACTTTTAAAATAAAACATTTCCAATTCATTACTCTATGAATTTGAAAGTGAGATTAGTCAATATATTTTGCTAGCTAAGACTATAAAATATGATCAATAGGTAGTCATAATTCTGTAACAAAATTTACAGAGTAAAACCTACTTTTTGATATTTATTTTTATTCTATGTGTATGATGGATGTTTTGCCTGTGTGTATATCTGTACACCATCAGTATGCAGTGGCCACAGAAGCCAGAAGAGGACATCAGATCCTCTGGAGCTGCCATGTGCATTCTGGAAACCAAACTCTGGTCCTCCATAGAAACAGCCAGTGCTCTTAACACCTGAACCATCTGTACAGTGCAGAAAAACCTTATTTTTGAGATACGATTTTACCATGAAGCCATAGGCTGCCTTAAGCTTGTGATCGTCTTACCTTAGCCTCCTCAGTGCCCAGCTACAAAATAACAATTGTGCTTCCCTGTAAACAGTAGTTTCTAACTCACGTTTGGGTAAAAGAGAACTTTCTATTTGTGTGTGTGTGTGTGTGTGTGTGTGTGTGTGTGTGTGAATCACTGTTTTTTATTTGGAGAGCAGGTCAACCGTGAAGAACTGTTACCCTTTATTTTTAGATGGCCTAACCCAAGAGGTCATTTGAAGTTTCCTGTTTTCCTTCTTTCCCTCCTGGATTTCAGAACTGACCTTTTTTAAAATTGATTTTATTGAGTTATACATTTTTCTCTGTTCCTCTCCCATCCTCTCCCCTCACCTTCAACCTTCTCCCATGGTTCCTGTGTTCCCAATTTACTCAAGAGATCTTGTCTTTTTCTACTTCCCATGTAGATTGGATCCATGTATGTCTCTCAGGGTCCTCTTTGTTGTCTAAGTTCTCTGGGATTGTGAATTGTAAGCTGTTTTTTCTTTGTTTTATGTCTAAAAGCCACTTATGAGTGAGTACATATGATATTTATCTTTTTGGTTCTGGGATACCTCATTTAATATGATGTTTTCTAGATCCTTCCATTTGCCTGCAAATTTCAAAATATCATTTTTTCTGCTGTGTAGTACTCCATTGTATACATATACCACATTTTTCTTATCCATTCTTGAGTTGAGGGGCATTTAGGTTGTTTCCAGGTTATAGCTATGACAAACAATGCTGCTATGAACATAGTTGAGCACATGTCGTTGGGCTATGATTGAGCATCTTTTGGCTATATACCCAAAAGTGGTATTGCGAGACATGAGGTAGGTTGTTTCCCAATTTTCTGAGAAATCACCATACAAATATCCAAAGGGGCTATACCAGCTTCATTCCCACCAGCAATGAAGGAGTGTTCCCTTTACTCCACATCCTCTCCAGCATAAGTTGTCATCAGTGTTTTGATCTTGGCCATTCTTACAGGTGTAAGATGGAATCTCAGAGTTGTTTTGATTTGCATTTCTCTGATGACTAAGGATGTTGAACATTTCCTTAAGTGTCTTTCAGCCATTTTAGATTCCTCTGTTGAGAGTTCTCTGTTTAGGTCTGTACTCTGAGAAACAATTAATAAATGTGATCTCCTGAAACTGAAAAGCTTCTGTAAAGCAAAGAGCACAGTTAACAAGACAAAACAGCAGCCTACAGAATGGGAAAAGATCTTCACCAGTCCCACATCAGACAGAGAACTGATCTTCAAAATATACAAAGAACTCAAGAAATTGGTCATCAAAAAAAGTAATCCAATAAAAAATGGAGTACAGACTTTCTATTCTTGAGTGATTATCTATTGAATAGGGAACTCCAACTACAGCAAAAACAAAACAGCCAGAAAAGCAGGAAAACCAGTGCATCCTCCAGACACAAGGAACCTACACAAACCACACAATTGCTCCCTCTTATCTAATCATCTTGATAGCAAACAATTAAAGAAAAAAAGCTGACCTCCAGTGCTTATTATGGAGCAATGGGAGGCATGTAACTTTTTTTTGTATCAAAGACTACTACATCTCCTTGTCATGGCTCTTCTCTTTCTTTTTTCTCCTTTCCTTTCTCCCTCCCTTTTCCCCTTCTTCCTTCTTTCCTTCCTTCCCTTCTTTCCTTCTTCCTTTCCCTCCCTCTTAACTTCCCTCCTTCCCTCTCTCCCTTCATCCTTTCTTTCTTTCTTTCTTTCTTTCTTTCTTTCTTTCTTTCTTCTTTCTTTTTTTTGTCTCAGCAAAAGCAGAGACAGTTTTTTGAAATTATGCCATATTTATACCATGGAATTTTATTCAGTGATTAATAATCATAAAATTTGCAGGAGAGGGAAGTTAAGTAAGATGATCCACACTCATAAAGACAAATACTCCATGTTCTCTCCTATGTGAAAGTCTTACTTATAGTTATATAAATTAGTGAGGAGTATGATGCAGGCTGTGAAATTAAAAAGGAGATTACAAGACTGGACAATAAAGGGCATATGTGACACAAAAGTGGAACGGAGACTATGGAGGTGGTGGAAGGTGTGGGATAAAATCATTTCAGAGGTAATTGTGAGAGGAGGAGGGGTTGGAAATAAACAAAACAAACTTTATTTGAAGATGCATGCCTTAATAAAACCTTAATAAAACCATGTGTGCTGATTTAACATTTGCAAACATAGAAAGTAATAAAAACAGGAGTGATAGTGTACTTCCAAGTGGGAAGACCATGACTTGGAGGGAGAAAGCCATTTGCTGAGCTCACCTGGAACTCATACACTAAAAGCTGGAGCTTTCGAATACTATCGCACAGGCTTTTGTACTCTGTTGGCTTTTTTATGTGTACTCTGTTACATACAACTTCATACATTACATGTATCATCTCTACCCAAAATGTTCATTTCCATATTCCAGGACATGTTGGATTCTATGAAGTGTATCTGCACCTGGCCAGTGGTTTCAGTCAATCAAGGCCAAAATTTCCATTCTCATTGGCAAATGCTGATTTTGTAAGGCATTCCTGACATTAAACTCTAACTTCCTCTTCTGTATCATGACTGGTCCTTCAGTGATCTGTCTCCAGCCAGCCTGTTATAATAATGCAAAGTACTATGCCAAATGATGACACCCAAAACCCCACCAATTAAGAGGACACTCTTGGATGATAAAAATGTTTAGGAAGGTAAAACTTTGAAAAGGAGCCACCAAGAGACCTTAGATTTAATATCTCCTTTTGCAAATAAAAATGAAGTGCCTCAAAAATATTTTGCAATCACATGGAAACAGGCAAATTTCCTAAGACAACAATCCCAGGCCACTGAATACTTATCTGTAATAGATAAAATCATCACCTTCAGCTGCTATTCAAAGTAAGTAATGTAAAAGGCATCCACATGCCACAGATATAGATTAAAGATTAAAACACAGAGCCCAAATGCTCATGTAACATGGTTGCAGGAGATGTTTTTATAGATAAGAGTGACCATGACTGGTCTATAAACTTTTAAAGCACTAAAGAAGCAAAGATGTGATCAGAAAATCAAGACCTCAAGGGAGAATATGGAAAGATTTCTGATAACATCAGATGAGTTTACAAGAAGGGATGAGAGAGTTACCATATGTGATGCCTATGGCATTCAGTATGGCTCCTGAGTATGAGGCTCAGTTCCCTGAAGGGATGAAGAGGGATCAGAGATCCGACAGTGCAGGGTGAGAGGAGACACAATATTGAATCAGGACTATTAGTACCTTATTAATTGGAAGAAAGTTTTCTTTTTAGTGAATGATGGTTTCAAGTGAATACCAATTCATGGCATCCTCAGCCCAAACTGCGGGAAGCAGCAGCAACAGAGGAATGTGCATGTAAAGAAATTAGCTTGTTCTAGGGCTAGATAGTTTTCACTCCTACAGAGATCACGCAGCATCATTAACTCTACTGCAAGAAGCAAAGTTTAGGGATTATCATGCTTCTGGGACATGTGATATGTACCAGAATTGGGGAGATTTATATTAGGAGGGACCTGCTGTAGGAACTCCTTCAGCCAGTAGCCTTTAAGATACCAGCCCACTTGGGCGTGCCCTCTTATACTATAAATGCTGATGTAAAGTACATGTTTGCCCTCTCTTCCAGCTGCTGGATTTTGTTCCTGTTCCCCATTTGTGTGGAGGACTGTGATCTGTGAGTCTTCCCCTAAATAAATAACCCTCTATGATACTCAATTCTGAGCTAGTGTGGGATTCCTTTTTAGTGTCCATCTCCATATGGTGCCCACTTGGATCCCAACTCCATGCCTACGGGGTGGATCTGTCTAAAAGACCCAAAAGGTCTGTGGCCCAGAAGGTCTTCCACCCCTGCCTGCCTGGCTTGATATCACCTACTAAACAGTTTTTTGCAAAAGTCTGCCACAGCAGCGCTCAGCATAGCCATTTGGAAATTTCCCAGGCTCACACACACGCCCCCCACTGCCACTTTCCCTGACACGTGGCAACTTATGCAGCTTCTGGTTTGTGCTCCCTGTTTGTGAGCTCTGGGTTCCTTGCCCCATATAAGGAATTGATTTTATTGTTTTTAATTTGTCAAGCAAAGCGTATTTGTCAGTATTTAACCAGGCAGCAATATGTGAAACCAAAGCAGCGCAGGACTGTTCATGCCACCACAGGCAACCACGACGCCTATTGGCCAATAAAGAATATTACACCAACAGTTTACCAAAATCTCATAACAAAGGTAATTATTTGATTAATAAAGAAATCAATAAACTTGAAAGTTATATAATGATAACATTACCATCCAGGATTTTAATAATCCTTTTGCTTATACTATGAATGGTTTTCTGCAAGGTTTATATGGTTTTTCTGATACATCTATTTATTGTTTATTGGGATTTAGTTTTCTTTTTCATATTATATCCTTAAGAAAATGGTTTGAATAACAGAGTCAAGAATGAGGCGCTTTTAGAAATGATACAGTCTTTAGAGACTAATAATGAACAACCAGCTGACAGAATTAATACCATCGAAAATCAAAAGTTAGCTGAAAAAAATTAATACTATTGAAAAGGATAACTTTTTTAAATTTGATAGACAAAATTCAACCCATGTCAAAGGGTGCTGAGAAATTATCGGAAATAAATAATACTGTTGAATTTGACAATCAAAATCAAAATTAAAGTTATGAAAGGGTAGCAGATAGAGTATCTCTCCAAGCCAGCAATCTGCATGCTATCCAAATAATGTCCAAGGATGAGATGTTATCTTTAAAGGAAAAACTTCATACCTTGGAATCCCATGTGCAGAATGAGGACCAGAGGCTAGGTGCCTCAATGAAATCACTAGAAATGTATACAGGCCAAGGGATTCAGGCTTTACAAAAGACAGTAATGAAAAGATTTGAAAAGATTGAGGAAATTGTTGGAGCTGATGATCAGGGAAAGAAGGCAAAAGGACAGGATTCAACATCACCAGTAGCTGTCAGAGATGACTTACCCAGGGTTTTAGCTTCCTACCCTGTACTCAACTCTGAAAAAGCATCAAGTTCTAAATGCCCAAAAGGATCTAAAGAGTGTAAATGGATACCTATAGGTATGAATGATCTAAAAGAAATTAAGCAAGCAGTAGTATCTTATGGCTGGCATTCACCATTTGATAGGAAGATGGTAAAGACATGGGCTTCTAGCAATAAGGCTACCCTACACGACTGGCTTCAATTAGTTTCAGCAGTCCTGGAACATAGGCCACAACTACTTTGGAAATGCTATTGGCAAGAAGAGGCAAAAATTCTAGAATAAAAAGGAAAAGCAAAAGGACTTGAGGCTTCCCAAGATCAAATTCTTGGTAAGTGCACTTATGCTGACACACAGGATCAAGATCTTTACAATGAACAAATCTTGTCCCTATGCCACACAGCAGTCTTAAGCTTGAGACAGGATTCAAGAATAGTAAAAAGAATGGAATCATATACCATGGTTAAACAGGGTCAGAGAGAACCATTTTTACAAATATTACAATATTACAAATATTAACCAAGGATGTACAAATAGGAGTAACAAACCCAGAAGCTAGATGAGTACTTATTGAATCTCTGGCTTTTGAAAATGCCAACTTAGAGTGCAAAAAATACTTGGGGCTTTAAAGGTTAGATCAGCACAAATTAGTGAATGTATACAACGAATGTGGGACATTTGACTATAATACTGAGGCTTGGGTAGGAGAATCAATTTCCAAAGGTATGAGAAGACATCAAATGACAAATGTATTAATTGTGGTAGAATAGGACATCTGAGAAGAGGTTGTAGACAAGGAATTCCTAGAAATAATGTCTCCTCTAGGAATGGCAAAATTAGAAGTTCTCAATCTTCTGGATTATGTAGAAGATGTGACAAAAGGTCGACATTTGACCAATGAATGTTCAGCAACAAAAGACAGACAAGGCAACCTGGTACCATGAGGAAACTCCTTGGGGTGGCCTCTTGCATGCCCCCAAGTCAAATGTGGTCCAGCCATCCCCAGTGACTGTGGAGAACATGTCTCACCAGGAAAATTAAAAAATTCATTGCCTGCTGTAAAAAAACAAAACATACTCTTCTGAATGATGGAATAAACATGGAGGATGAATCGTAAATTCCAGTAGAAAATAGGAAGCATATATTCTGGCAGACTTCTATAAATGGTCAAAGATCAAAGCTAAAAGTGCATGTAAATTACATTGCAATTGAGGGATTACTGGACACAGGTACAGATGGGAGTATCATTGCTCCAGAATCTTGGCATCCAGATTGGCCCTCTACAACCTGGAATTCCTTTGCCTTCCCTATTGTCTAAAGGATGGCCTCTTATCATTATTAATTTAAAAGATTGTTTCTTCACTATATCTTTACAAGAAAAGGACAGAGAAAAATTTTTCTTCACAGTGCCTACTTATAATAATTCTTAGCCTACTATAAGATATCAATAGACCATTCAGGGAATGCTCAATAGCCCCACTCTGTGCCAAACTTTGTAAGTTGGCCACTAGAAATAATATGTAAACAATTTCCTAAATCTATAATTTACCATTATATGGATGACATTTTGCTATCTGATTCAAATGTGTATACTTTAGAAAGAATGTTTGAAGAAATAAAGAAAATTTGCCTAAGTGGGGATTGCAAATTACTCCTGAAAAACTACAAAGAGGTGATTCTGTCAATTACCTAGATTATAAAATAGGTTTGCAAAAAATTAGAATACAAAAGGCACAAATTAGGAGAGACCAATTGTGGACTCTTAGTGACTTGTTAGGAGATATTTCCTAACTGTTAGAATAACACCTGATCTAATAATTCATTTAAACAAAACTTTAGATGATAAAAAAGATTTAAATAGTCCCAGGGAATTAACAGCTGAAGCTGAATAAGAATTGATTGTCACTGAAGAGAAATTACAGGAGGCACATGTGGATAGGGTGAATATAAATCTTAATTGCATTCTAGTCATATTGCCTTCCAGAATTTCCCCTACAGGAATTTTAATGAAAAGGAAAGATATTATCTTATAATGGATATTTTTACCACATAAACCAAATAAAAAATTAAAAATTTTCATGCAAAAGCATCTGAATTAATTATTAAGGGAAATTTGAGACTTCATCAACAAGCAGGAATAAACACAGCAGAGATTATAGTGCCTTTTACTACAGATGAAAGTAAAAAATTATGGGAAGACATTGAACCCTGGCAAAGAGTTTGTGCTAATTTTTAAGGAGAGATTAATAGCAA
The DNA here is from genome assembly GCA_004026605.1 of Ondatra zibethicus. Taxonomy (NCBI): domain Eukaryota; kingdom Metazoa; phylum Chordata; class Mammalia; order Rodentia; family Cricetidae; genus Ondatra; species Ondatra zibethicus. The sequence goes on from PVIU01009272.1 coordinate 73,341, forward strand.
TTATCCCAAAAGTGATAGAATTTACCTATAAAGAGAATTTGGATTCTTCTCCACATTGTACGTGACACACCAATGACTGGAGCCCATACATTGTATACTGATGCAAATAAATCAGGAAAGGCAGGTTACAAATCAGAAGACTTAAATGAGGTGGAACAAAGCCCATATAATTCTGTCCAAAAGTCAGAATTATATGCTATTCTCATGGTATGAACGATTTTAAAGAACCTGTGAATATAGTTACTGATTCACAATATGCAGAAAGATTTGTCTTGCATATTGAAACCATTGAATTTATACCAGACGATACAGAATTGACCTGATTATTCATTCAGGTTCAAGATATAATCAGGAATGGGCTTTGTCCCATATACATAACACAAATCAGATCCCATAGATGTCTTCCAGGTCCTCTAGCACAAGGTAATCCAGAAATTGACCTATTATTGATTGGAAATGTGCTGAAAGCCTAAGAATTTCATAGGAAACATCATGTCAAAAGCAAAGGTTTAAATAAGAGCTTTCTATTACATGGCAACAATCTAAGGAGATTATAAAGTGATGTCCTACTTGCTTTTTCTATAACCAAACATAGCTACCTCAGGGACCAAAGGGTATTCAAAGAAATAAAGTATGGCAGATGGATATGTTCCACTTTGCAGATTTTAGAAAATTAAGATATGTACACCACACCATGACACTTATTCAGGTTTTCTGAATTCATGGGCAACTGCTTTGAGCTTAGAAACAGCTGATTCAGTAATCAAGCATTTATTAGAAGTTATGGCCATCATAGGTATACCTGCACAAATAAAGACAATAATGGTCCAGTGTATATCTTTAAGAAAATGAAACCGTTTTTTGTTTTTTTCTTATTATAATATAAAGTATTTTACAGGTCTACTAAACACTCTTACAGGTCAGGCAGTTATAGAAAGATCAAATCGAGCTATAAAGGATATGTTAAACAAACAGAAAGGGCTGAAAATACCCCCAGAAATAGATTGCATAATGCTCTATTAACCTTGAATCTTTTTAACGCTAATGAGAAAGGAACAACAGCAACAGAAAGACATTGGATAATAGAAAAAACTTCTGAATTAAATCAGCCAGTACCTTTCAAGGATGTGTTGACCTCACAATGGAAACCAGGAGATGTGCTACATTGGAGAAGGGGTTTTGCTCTTGTTTCTACAGGAGAAGAAAAGCTATGGATACCATAAAAACTAATAAAGATTTGGTTTGAACAAGAGAAACCTTTTGACAAAAAGAAATGATGGCTCATCCACAGAGATGACAACCATACAGGTGGTATAGAAACCTCATAAGGGTTGGGATAGGGTTCTCTTCTTGTCATTGCAGGAAAATACTCATCTTCAAAAAGTCAAGAGACCCTGGACATCTAGATGCCTAAAATGGAAAAGATAATTATCCAGATAAATATCATATATATGTATATATATACATATATATGTATATATATATATATATGCTTCCCACTAGAATAATAGTCACAACTCACTTAAAAATCAAAACTGGCATTGGAGTTGGATGATGGCTCTATCCTTCTCTAAATACAAGCATGTTGTTAAAAGAAAAATTCAGAGTTTCTGTCTTATGTCAGCAGCTATCTGGTATGGGACAGAAAGAAGAAAGAATTTAGAAAAAATTTACTATTCTCCATACCTATTTTTTGTCTCCATTGTACCTTTCATTGAACATATGTTTATATAAATAATGTTTATACATTATTTCCACAATGAACAATGAATTTTCCTGCAGATATTTTTGAAGTTTCCAGGAAGAAGATGGGGTTCCACAAATGACTCCACCTGGTTGATATGATGTCATGGTGCTAATCGTACTACTTTAAGACTGATTTAAGGTACCAGCTGCTCAAGATGGTTTCAACTTGATTAGCTGAAATGGTGCACTTATTTACAATGTTCTGGCCAGAACTCCAAATAGGAACCTCAGAAAACCTTATCGAATACTCAGAGACTATTTGCAATTATACCAGACAGTAATCTTGAAACTCAACCATCATTTTACTTTCACAGGATCCCAAAGAAAGAACATTGCCCCCATGACAGCTGGAAGAAATTCTAGAAGATGACATTCCTTCTCCCTACAAAGTTTGTCCTCAGAGTTAGGGACATCAATTAGGGGTTGATTATAATTGGTATAGGGTTTTGGGTTGGGTGGAAATTGTGTAGGCTCAGGGATCTCTTTGGAAAAAAAAAGAGGGAAATTGGATGGGATAATAGGTAGATAAGTATGAGCTCACTCACACTAATAATAACAGTGAGTAATAGAGTGAATACTTGTGTGCTATTATTTATAGGCAATTTACATTGGTATAGATTCTTGAATATTGATACAAATTCAAATTATATTGAATATGCACCTATTCTGTCTACAATAATTGTAGACCTAGGCAAAGTTATGTTCATATTGTATGCATGCATTCTTCTACCTCTGCTTAAGATATTTTATATATTCATATAATTTTAGGATATATTTATCATATTGCACTATACATTTCTATGTCTGATCAAGATACTTATACATTGTTTACATTTTGAGGTCATTGTCCTCATCTGCTGCATAGTTGTTTAAAGATTGTTTGATATTCTAATATAAAGTCTTACTCTTTAAGCTATATAGGTTTTAAGAATTATAGGTCTATAGTCATCCATGTTTGTCATACTTATAGTTAGACTAATCAGGTTTTTTAGATACATAGAGATTGTATCCGCATAGATAGCTAATCTTCAACCACTTCAAAGAACTGTAGAATATGACATTTAAATAACTTAGGGTCCTTTTGACAAGAGACACAATTGCTTCTGTCTATTCTGGAGAGAATGTTCAGCACCAAAGACACTCCACTTGGAGCTTGTTTTCTTCTTGGCAAAACTGGCCTTTGGGCAAGGAACTGCCCATGCCTTGATCACTAACAAAATGCACGGTGTCCAGACCAACAAACAGGATACAAGAAAAAAGACTGTCAAATCTTGCCAAAAGAAGTTAAGACAGTTTTGAAAAATTTCCTGCCTCTGAAAATGGTCTGTCAGTTACTCTAGGCCTTAGCCAAAGTTGTTTGTTCTAACATTGCAAATGAGACTTTGGGTGGTTGCTCAGGTGGACAGTTGTCTCTGGCATTTATTGCACATTTTGGAAGTTGCTTGATTGCACTTCCTGTTTACTCAAGTAATATTATTTCCCTTCTCAGGTATTTGATGGGGTTGAAGACTAGATAGTTGTAGTTACATTCCTTTCATGATTTGGCCAAGTTATTTCTAATACAAGACTTAGACTCTTTAGGATAGGATAATTATTGAAAAATTTATCACATGTTTCTTGCTTGATATTGTTCATGTTGTTGTAATTCTAAGTTTTATACTTGATATTTGTTCTTATTGTCTACAGTTTTGTATTAGGGCTTAGATCTCTTATTTAAAGAAAAGGGGGAGGTGCTGTAGGAATTCCTTCAGCCAGTAGCCTTTAAGATACCAGCCCACTTGGGTGTGACATCTTATACTATAAATGCCCATGTAAAGTGTGCTCACTCTCTTCTAGCTGCTGGATTTAGTTCTTGTTCTCCATTCCTGCAGAGGACTGTGATCTGGGAGCCTACCCCTAAATAAATAACTCTTTATTCTACTCAATTCTGAGCTAGTGTGGGATTTCTTTTTAGTGTCTATCTTGAGGGACCAAGTGTAAATTGTACTTGTGTATTTGGAAGGGATGAAAACATGCAGAAAGAACACTTTTCATGAAGCTTTAAACACTTTCAATAGGAAGCTCTGGTCAGTAAAGCACCAACCTGGTTTCAATCAGATTCATATATCTAGTTGCAGGGGGTAACACTGCAGATGACGAGTTCTCTTACCCATTGACACCAGGTCCTACCAAACAGCACAGAATGTCTATACCTTACCAGCTCCTTGGCACCCTGGGATGTCTGAGGATGAGAAAGCCCAATGACTTATGGAGAATAATAGTGCACTATAGCTAGAAGTATTTTCTGTCCTGTTGGTTCCCCTGGAACAGGTGGGTCCTCTCTGCCTACCTGTTCCCAAATAACCATTCAG
>PVIU01009273.1:0-77438 GCA_004026605.1 Ondatra zibethicus
TGCAGTCTGAGGGTGCAGTCTGAGGATGCAGTCTGAGGGTGCAGTCTGAGGATGCAGTCTGAGGATGCAGTCTGAGGGTGCAGTCTGAGGGTGCAGTTTGAGGGTGCAGTCTGAGGGTGCAGTCTGAGGATGCAATCTGAGGATGCAGTCTGAGGATGCAGTCTGAGGATGCAGTCTGATGAGGATGCAGTCTGAGAGTGCAATCTGAGGGTGCAGTCTGAGGGTGCAGTCTGAGGATTAATAGAGACAGGATCACCCCTTCAGTCTGAAGGTTGAGGAAAGGTAAAGGTCTCTCTAGTGGCTGCACTGCTTTTCCGATCCTTCAGCTTTCACTCCCTCATATCTGACTCCACGTTTTACTGATTAAGACCAATTAAAATTCATGCTACAGCAGTTGAGAACTCACATCTGATCCACAAGTTGCAGGCAGAGAGAGTGTGTCTGGGCTGGTGTGATATATCTCCTCGAACAAGACCACACCTCTTAATCCTTCCCAAACAGTTCCATGAACTAGGGCTCAAGCATTCACACATATGAGCTTGTGGGGGCCATTCTCCTTCAAACCACCACACTGGGCCATCTCATTGCACTCTCCAAGGCCCAGTAGGTAAAGTCACCTCTGCCACCAAGTCTGATGACCAGAGTTTAATTCCTAGAACCCACATAGAGGAAGGAGAGAATCAGTTCTTTAAGAGGCCTCTGATCTCCACATGTAAGCTATGGCAGGCATACATACACATATACATAACAAATAAAAATACAATTGTAATTTAAATTTTTTTAAGTAAGTGAAATTTAAGCCTGCTGTGGTGGTACATGCCTTTAGTTTTAGCACTTGGAAGGCTGAGGCAGGAGCATCAAAGTCTGAGACCCTGGCTAAACAAAAAACACAGAACAGCAGTAAAGCAGAAACTGCTGCCCTCCCATTCACTGGCAACAAAACAGCCACAGCCAAAGTGATCATTTTTAACTATACCACATACATATTTCTTCATGCTTTTTCCTCTTATAAAGGAAAATGAAAATTTGAAGTGGTGGCAGTACTAGGTTTTTACATAGCTTATAATGAATATTGATTAATTTCTCATCAGTGTGTGCATGTACACACACATATGCACACACACACACACACACACACACACACACACACACACACACACGAATTCATAGTTCTAGGAATCAGCAGCAGTTTTGGAAGAGATTCAAGATAGGGTTTCTCTGTGTAGCCCTGGCTGTCCTGGAACTCCAGGTTGGCCTCAAACTCAGAGATCTGCTGCCTTTGCCTCCTGAATGCTGGGATTAGAGGACTGTGCCACCACACCTGGCTTAAACAATAGCAAAAATTTTTTTCTTTTGTGCTGGAGATCAAGTCTAGGACTTCATGCCTGCTAGGTGAGAACTCTACCAACAGAGTCTACACATCCACAACCACAGTGTATGCCTTTTAAAGATAGACAATTTAACCGTGAAAACAATCCCGTTTATCACAAATCATTTGTTACAAACAACTTTTCCGTTTGTGTTGGTTGAAAGATAAAAAGTATCTGTCCAAATAGAGTGAAACAGACTTAGGGACCTGCCCATAGCTGTGCCAATCTGCAGATTAGCAAGACCATTGACTTTTCTCACCTACTTTTATCTGACCTACTTTCTTATTTGTATGTATGTGCAGACAGTGTCAAACAAATCGATTTTTTATTTTATTGTATGCATGTGGAGTAACTTGTCCTGATGTGTTAGAGTGGTGATTTGTATTGTGTTGAGATCCATTTCCTACAGCAACAAGGTAAATATCAGTTGGGCATAATGGAAATGGAATGGAACTGTGAATTACGAAACCTGGGACAGCACCTGAACATCTACTTGATTGGAGCAAGTGCTTAGTCTGGATAAGCTTTAGAATCCTTAGCTCTGCCAGGCAGTGGTGTGCACAGCTTTAATCCCAGCACTCGAGGGGCAGAGGCAGGTGGATCTCTGAGTCTGAGGCCAGCCTGGCCTACAGAGTGAGCTCTAGGATGGTCAGGGCTACAGAGAGAAACCCTGTCTTGAAAAATCAAACACACACACACACACACACACACACACACACACACACACACACACACACACACACACTATTTTATCCTTGATTAAAATAGACTGAAGGCTCTTTGATTGGGTTGGAAGGATCCATGAATCCCCTGAAATTAATGTGTGATAATATGTGAGCCCTTTCACGAGAAGAGGTGTAATAAACTCCACGTCACCATCAATCTCTGCAGCGACTCCCCCGCTAAGGTACCACCTGTTTCCCTGCTCAGTGATCTGGGCTGACTCTGTGACTTCCTTCCACCCAGAGACCAAGGCAGGCTTCCAAGCATTGACCTTCAGTGTCCTGGAAGCTTTCTCTCTCATGCTCTTGGATTTGCTGCCACCACCAAGTAAATCATTTCCAGTTTGCCGGCTGGTGACTCGTGCCCCAGCCTCCATCCGGAAACCACCACCAAACATACGATGGCGGCTACCTGGATCATTCAGCTTCACTTAAGGCATTGAATAACTCAAGATGGCTGAAGAATACCAGAAAAAAGCCAAGAAAAGAACCAACCAGAGTGGCCCAGAATTGTGAGCAAATTAAAGGAACAAGTTGTATATGTGTCATTCAAACCTTTTGGGATTAGTGTTTCCTACTTCAGATTTGTCTTGTATTTTGAAATAGTTGTACCTCCATAAGGAGGTATCTTGTAGAGAGGACCCAGACCTGAACATGATTTTCATTTGTGTTTCATGTACATCTTATATAGAAAGCCCGGAGGTAATTTTATTTACTATGCTTAATGTGTCTACATTTGACTTGCTGTCTTTTATTAACAAATGAGGTCAAATGTAGTTTTTCACGTACAGCACCATGTTAGTGCTCAAAAATTTTGGAGCTTGGCATATTGGGTTAGGGGATGGTTTAGTATACCACTAGCTAACTATTTCCAAAGGTTGCTTTGCTTTTATCTGATCCTTAAAGCTTATGAACTACTGAATTTAAATAAGCTGATTTAAAATATGATTGTTTGTCTCTTCTCTGTTCATGAACTATGTCATAGTCATGATTCAATTAGCAAATCTTAAATCCAAATGGCATTTTAAAGTAAATCTTGGAACTTTTGAATAGCAGACCTTCAAGTCTGCAGTTCCAAGAATTTTCCTATCTTGCCCTGAAAAAAACAAAAATGTGGGCCAGTGTCTGGGAAGCTCTCTCCTCCATTTTTTTTTCAAAGATTAAAGCCCTTGCATCTGCAGATTCTATTAACGCTCTGGTTTGTTATTGCCAGACCAATGTTTGAACTCACTCAGGACAGCTGCCATTGGTTCATAGTGCTATTCCACTTGGTTCTTTAGCAAACACTGCCCCATCACCCCTTGTCTATGAGAGGCTGCAGCCAGCAGCGTTCACCTTAGACATCACGCCAGCACAGCTCTGTGGATTCTTCTGCCTTCTGGACATGGGCTTTCTGGGTCTTTTCTCACATATTCCTGGCAGATCTCTTCTGGACTCATGTTTTTCTTCCTCCCAAATTGCCTTTCATACTTGAGACTCACCATTTTCTGACATATCATGTCTCGGTGGACTATTTCATGACAGAAGACACTTATCTTTCTGGTTACCTCTTTAGTGCACTCCCCCACAGCCACCCCGATACACTTTGATTTTTGCCACTTGAAATGGTAGTATCAGAATTTTATTTGTCGGGCTATCTCCTTGTCTTTTTGGGATTCCAGAGAAGGGTGTGAAAGTCAGGCTTTTACGGTTTCCTGAAAATTTCTTAAGCTCTGGCTAATAGTGTGTCTGGCAGTGACGACATCCCTCTGGAATTTTCTGATGGCCAGGTGGCCCTCCAGGTTCCTGTCACTTCTGATTTTTCCATTCAAAGCCTCTCAGTTGGCCAGAATTAGAAGCATGGTGTTAGCTCTCCTCATCACTGAAAGATGACATTTTCATGTAGGTTGGTGACTGTCGGCCTGGCTATGGATTTGAATCACTTGGGGACACTTAGAAACAATAACAATGACATCTGCAGCCCAACCCCAAGAAATTCTGCTTTAGTTAGTTAGGGATCAAGGCTTCCTGTCATTTTTCTCCCCCTTAGTTTGTTTATGCTTTGTTGAGACAGTATGTGTGACACAGGCTAATCTCAACTCTCTACCTTCTTACCTTGACTTCCCAAATGCTGAGATTATTCGCAAGTGTCGTGCTAAACAACTCAATTTATCTGATTATTTTTGCATTGCTGGGCTCAAACTCAAGGCTGTGTGCATGCCAGGAATGTTCTCTATCACGGAACTGCACCCTCCACCCCTCTTTAAAACAGCAAACAAAACAAAACTGGAGATACCCTAATGTGTAGTCAAAGCTGAGGACACTAATTGAGGAAATCATGAATTTCTCAGATGTTCTGAATTTAGAAAATAAGACATCTGCCAGATGCCTGAAGACTTAAAGCCTTCATCATTAAGATTTTTGAAAACTTCTCTTCTCCAGTCCATTAAATTTTAACACAAGCAATCTAGTTCCAACATGTCTAAACAGGATAATGGCAACCAGAACCATGATATTCCTTTCTGATTGTTGATATGAATCTCAACACAGCTCGAACATCTTCAAACAAGATGAAGCTCAACAGTAGAAGCCCTTGGGAATGCTCATAAAACAGGGTCCAGGACATTAGCTATTTTGAAATTCTAAGTAATGATGAACTATGTTTCTCTATAACTAGCTTACTGCCCCGATTAGAGCACCAATCCATTCATGCTCTAATCTATTCATGACCTATAGAATGATACTTTTCTTATTAATTAGGATGAAGATTTGACAAAGGGAGTAAATTTAGGAAAATATCTTTTCTCTTTCTTCAGTGAGTTTTCAGGTCACTAGTTCTATATTGGCCAAGAGACAATTGGTATGTCAAATAAACTAAATATCTAAAAATTATTTCTTACCACTTATTACACTTAAAACTCAATATGAATATTTTAAACTTCGGTATTGTTATTGTTAACATTATTATGCTGTAAATGTATCTTTCCATGTTCGTGGGTTTGAAGGTTATTCCATTGGTCATGAATAGATTAGAGCACGATGGATTAGTGTTCTAATTGGGGCAGTAAGCTCGTTGTAAATACAATGGGCTTATCCAAAAGGGTATTTGGCCCCTCTTCCTCTTCTGTCTTTTACTGTGAGATGAGACACACAAGAGCCCTACTAGGATGCCAGCACCATATTGGACTTCCAAGCCTCTGATACCATAGCCAAGCTTTTTTAAATTAATTATCCAATCTTTAATTTTCTTCTATAGTAAGGCAAAGCAGATTAGGGAGACCATTGAGTAAGCAAATTCAATTTTCCGTAAGACTGTTTTTCTCTTTTCTCAGTGGAAATAGCCTTGTTTCTTGTCAGAGGCAGAACTGATTTTGATATCATTCTCAAAGGCAGGCTAGGTGTTGGCTAAACAGACATTTAGGAACAAATGACAAGTCCACCCTAAAGTCACATGGCTTGACATGAGCATCTTGTGAGAGATCTTGAAGAAAGGATTGCTGAATTTGGCAAGACAACCAAAATATTTGGGGAATGGTCAAGTATGATTCAGCAACTTTTTTGTCTGTGTTGTTGGACATATGATGAGCTTGCAGGAAGAAACTGGACTGGAGATGACCAAGGGAGAGCACGCTTGTGGGATTTTCCTGGATGCTAAGTCAGTGAGTAGGCTGTGGAGAAACTGCTCTTTATGAGCTGCAGAAGCCCAGAGGTATGGCCTGCAGGAATCTACAAACACACCAACAGAAAGGGCAAGCAACATTCTCACGTTGAAACCTAGCAACTGCTTTCAATCAAGCAGACCCTTTTGGAATCACAAGCATTTTGTTAATACTTTAGTTTTGCAATATGGTCTCATCTGACAAACTCTCTGTAGAAAGCACATGTAGAAAAATGGTGTCAAATAACATTAAAGGATGTGTTTTAAAATTGTGTACGCTAAGAAGAAAACGAGTGTTCATTCTCTCTCCAACTCTAACGCATGCCATCTTGAGCTAGGATTACAGGAGTTTGAAAACAATGCATAAGAAGAGATTGAATGAAAAAAAAATTGACAAAGCCAGGCAGAGCTAACAACAGAGTAAAGACATTTGATATAAGGCTTCCCAAACTGGTAAGTTTAACCTAGACTGTTATTTTAATGCCTTGCTGAGTTTTACGTAGGTAGATAATTACCTAACTGAACAAAAGTATTTCATCATTTTTCTCAGATATCAGCACCAAAAATGATGCAAATTGTTTTCTGTATTAGAGCAACAATCAATGAGTCATGTATGCGTTCATAAAAGATTTCTTTAAAATCAGGTTACATTTCTGTTCCTACAAAAATTATTTCCTTCCTTCCTATCTTATTTTCCTTTTTTCTTTTCTTTTTGGACCTTTGACTCTTTTATCATGCTGAGACTTGAGCCCATGTCCTTGTTGCATGCAAAGCACACACTGAACTACATCTTCTAATGCTGTGAAGTCTCATTAAACAGCCGTGTTGACTTTCTGGAGAAATGAAAAAAATCCCCATTGCTTCAGAATAAGGTCTACATATTAGCAGAGGAACTATAATATTGGTTTTGACTGACCGAAAATAGATTGAGCGTTCCATCATGTTGAAATAAGGATGCAGGTCTTGGTGGTGGAGCTCAGTGGTAGAGTCCCTGCAGGGATGGAATGCTATCCCCTGTTCATAGTGCTTATCACTGGAGAAAAATAACTATTCTATAAAGAGTTTGCCAGAAGAGTCATGTTCAGCCCTGAGATATGCATCCCAGACTGTCTTTTTGGCTTCCTCCCTAAGCAATGCAGGGAAAAGGAGAAAACAATACTTAGCACTTCCAGTGGTTGGTTATGGCTGTGGTTGTGCAAGTCATACAAACTTCAAGCTGCAAGTTTCATCCTAAAATAGTAGGCATTCGTATTTGGGAACAATCCAGACAGGATTGTACAAACGTTGGGGTCAAAGGAGAAGATATTCTACCTCCTCATCTGAATTGAGTCTGTATGAATTCATTTAAGATGACAACCTGGATTTAGATAAAAACATGCTTGAAAAACAATACTGCTTGGTAAAGAAAGAGGTTAAAGAGGAAAATGCAATCCCTGCTCGATGCCATTGGAATGCAGAGCCACAGTTATTTGCATGTGTGGTATCTGTAAAAGGTCCAAGGAATTTTGTTTTTGGTTTTTTGAATTGTTTATAATGTATTCTCTTTTTGTTCCATCCACTAACAATTCCAAGAAATGATGGAAATCAAAAGACAGAAAAATATAAATGAATTTGGGTTCTAAGAAAATTGCCAGTTGCAACATCAACTCTAGCCACAGTTTATAAAGCAGGTGATTATGGGGACAATAAGGAAAAAATGTCATTAAATCAATAAAAAGCCCTTGACTCTTGCCAACTCCGAAATAGCGCCTGGAAGTCTGACACTTCAAAATAGTCCATGCCAAATTTTGCAACAAAATTTCACCAATGGTGATTCTCGTTTCAGGGACTTAGTTCAGATAGCCCAGCCTGCCGAGCATGAAACAAGCCGGGTAATTTTTGAGGCTGTTGCGTTTTATTCACTAATTCCCAGACTGTCAAATAAAACAAATCTATTCTTTTAAAAGTAATCCTGGAAAGGTCAACAGCTTTTCAACAGACCAGTTTCTCATCTCACTTTGAGGTAATTTCCTTGCACACTTCAGGTTCAAGAATTGATTCATTAAGAACACGGATTTCATAACAACCCCATTTGCCTCTGAGGCTCAGCAGCCGGAGCAGAGCCCAACACTGGGAAGCCACAGGAACCAGGCCTTGGGAGTCAGGGATGTCTTGGCAGGAAGTCAGTGACATTCATGAGCAGCCCAAGGTTCCCATTTAATATAGGGTAGCTGTCTCCTTGCAGCATGGTGGTAAATATTCACTAGAATTACCATCGCTTAAGCTTTCATTTTACGATCTTGATTTGATTTCCCCCCTAGGCTTTAAAATATGGAAGACTAAATATGAAACAAAAATTAAGTTTATGATGTGTTAAGATTTATATTTCTGGCAAGTTCTTTCAGATGCATAGAATAATAAAATTCTACTGTACCTAAATCCCTCTGGAAGCCTAAATTCCTCTCCAGCGAAGTTGTCAGTGGACAGGACTTGCTGTTAGCATCAGCTTGAGGTGGCTGCTGAAGGATTCAGGAACACTTTCACCCTGCCCTGTCAGCCACCTTCCCTTCCACACTTGTTCAAGAGCATGTACAGCAGCGGTCCTCAAAGTCTGTTCCTTGAACCAGTCTTAGCATCACTTCAGAAGTTATAAGAAATGCCAGTTCTTAAGCTCTGCCTCAGACCTACTGAATTAGAAACTAAGGCTCAGGCATTTTTTTTTTTAAAAAAAAATTTATTTAGTTTGTGGGGCGTGTGTGTGCCTTCTCACGAGGTGAATCACAGTGATTGAACTCAGGTCATTAGACTAGATGGCAAAGTCCTCTATCTACTGAGCCCATGCACCAGCTCCCAGACATTTAGGTGATTCTGTTACCTTCTAAAGCTTAAAAGCATATGCTATGAGGAAAAATACACTTCTGGAATACTAGAAAATTAGCAGCAATGCCTTCTAGGTTGATAGCAGCAGGAAATCAGCATATCCCTCAATACAGAGCTCTAGGGCTCTAGGAAACCTAAAATGGAGTTTGCAGGCAGGCTCCTCTTGACCAAGATCACATGTAAATCTCCTTTCCCCCTGGCTGACCAGATGGCACAGAGACCTGAAGTCACTTGTTTTGGGTGAGAGAGAGAGACCGAAGGCCACATCCAAGTTATGGAATAAACCCGGGGATAGCTGGCATTCCCAAGGTCAGGTGTAGAAGGTCAACTTCCCAGAAAAGAGTAAATGTGATTTAATCAGTGTCCTGATATTTGAGCAAAGGGAATAGTACCTGCTTCTCTCGCCCCTGCATCAGCCACTGAGCCTCTGAAATGTCACCGTCATCCCAAACTGTTCTACCAGCAACTGTTAAGATAACAAACCTTTTTTTTTTTCTCAAAATTTCTCACTCCAGCTACTTCTCCCCACAGTATTATTGACTTCGAGAGGAACTAATAGTTGACAACCTGTGGTCTGAGACCCATTGCTGTCACAGAGAAAAGGAGAAAGGAAGAAAGACACTGCTCCAACGTGCATACTGTAATAAACATACGACTAGCATTATTTTTTTAAAAAAAATCAACAACACATGTCCTTACCAATGCTGCTGAGTGCTTTATGTGTTAGTGTATGTTTTTCTGTCATTTGAATTAAAATCCTAAGACTGCTAAAGACCATCTGCCAACTCTATTGCCACAACATTCCAATGCGTTTAAAAATTACTTTTATTGAATTTATCTTAACTTCAGACTTGATGATGATTGTCTATAGCCGAAATGGCCAAACGTCATGACAACATTAGTAATTATTTTCCAAATTTCAGCAAGCTTCATTCAGTGGAATTTGATTTAAATCAAATTAATCAATGTAAGTGTTTAATAATGGGGTTGCTCCCCTATCCTAATATACAATATACAAAGACTGGAAACATTACAAAAGTGTTTTAAATGGCGTTTGAAAAAGAAACTCAGGCACTTTAGAAAGACGCAGCCCTTCAGATGTCCTGTGAAAGAACCTGAAACCCCTCCTCTTGAAGCTGGAAGGTTTCTTCTTTATAAGCACGCGTGGATTGCCACATAGACCACCACACGAAACTCTCGGAGACACGCTCCTGCACCCACTCGGAATGTGCACACCGAGAGCGCGTTCCCAACCGCCCCCATGTCATCTGCAACCCAGACAGGCTCAGGATGCGGGCAGATGGGAACCGGCCCTAACTTCTCCTCGCTCTCTTCCCAAATCAAAACCCACCGTAAACACCACGAAGAGCCAGGAAACCTCACGACTTTAATCATTTCCTTTCCCCGAGCTCCATGTGGCTCACAGGACACTCCGCTTTCCTTTGGACTTGTCGGCATCTTGCGAGGGGTGTGGGAAAAGAAAAAAGAGAAAAGCAAACCGGTGTCTGAAGAGGCGGAGAGAAAGCGCCGGCCCCAGACGTGAGGGTCCACCCGCCCCCTGGCTCTCCCTGAGCCAGCCCTGGAACCCTCCGCTCTTGCGAATTGGCGCCACCTGGCTTTTTAAAGAAGAACACGAGGCGGGAGGTAGAGGAGGTGCAAGAGGGCCGGCGCCCTCCTTTCCAGTACCAGCACAGCAGTCCTGAAGGAGTATCTAGGGCGCTCCCGCCCACCCCTCTCAACCCCGCAAAGCCACGGGGGAGCTGGGTTCACAAGCCAGAAAACCGGATCTGTGCCAAGAGGCAGTCTGGAGAACCTCCACCATCGCCACTACTACCCTCCCACCCTTGACCCCCACACACATACCACTGATGGCTGAATGGCCCGCTTTCCAGGCAGGTCCAAAATGTAGAAGTAACTGTGCTACTTGAAGCATTTTAAATAAAGCGGCACTTATAGGTACGGATTTTACCATGCAGCAGAACCAAAGAGAGACAGGAGAAAGGGCATCCTAGAGTTATGATTCCATTCTGAGGAAAGGCATCGTCTAGCTGAAGAAACACCTACTCTCCCCGAACGCGCTCCAACCCAATGCCTTGTTAATTCACTAATATTATGGGAATAATACCTTCCCTAATTGTTCCAAGAGATTAATGAGGAAGTTAAATGAAAAGCTAGCTCCCTGACCTTCATCAATACTAATTACAGCAGGAAGGTTTAATAAGTCATAGAGAAACGGCAACTGATCTTGATTAGCCATCTAGTGCCTTACTAATGAGCAGTTTGTACTTGAGTAGATGGATATAACAGTTCCCCAGAATGAGGGCTAGTGATGGTAGAGACTGCTTATCTCCGATGTTGAATAGGTATGAAAAGGTGGTTATTATATAAAATTCATTGGTAGAGTGCTTGCTTTGAAGGCCTTGGGTCCTGGGGTCAACCCTTACCACTGAGAAAAAGTAGAGAAAGTAAGTATTATGGATGTTTTCTAGCCTACTTTTAAAGTGATAGAGTTTAGAGAAAATTGTTGGAAGCTTTTTCATTCCATTGTATCATGAAGAAACACACACACAAAGGTGTAAATGAGATGTGCACACTGCATGATGATGCACAAACATGTGGGAAATATGGGCCTGCAGCCATTGGAATGTCAGAGCCACAGTCATCCCTTAACAAAGACCTCTGCACTCGGCTTCATTTGCTCTTCTCAACATGAGGGGCTGTAGTCAGTCCCATTGTACACACGGAAAACCAAGGCACAGGAAAAAAAATCACTTCCCTCAAATGAGAAGTAGTAGAACTAGAGCTATTTTCTTGAACTCTGAGCATCATCATGTTCAGCAGGCATGTGAAGAACGCCTGTTCTGCATCTGGCACTAAACCATGGTGGAAACAGAAAAGATACATCCTACCACCCTCAAGCAATGCTGCTTGAGAAATGTCATGCCCCCGAGGCTTAGTGTAGGGTTTCAAGAAAAGGCAGTCCGAATCTTGAAATAGAATACAGCCCGATGAAGCAGGGCTGTAGGAAAGGCAAGATGAACACAGAGCCAAAAGAAACCAACAAAGTCGAATGACAGATACCGAGTTTTGCCCACATCCTTTCAGCACTGCTTCTATGGCCAGAGTAAGCAGCCAGCCTGCCCTCATGGTAGCTGGACTTTTAACATCTGTCATTACGAGGACAACATCTGTGGCTGTTAGGGCCAGACAACTCTTTCTTTCTTATTCCATGTATGGTCTTGGATGAAGAGATTCTCTAAAACCTGGTCCTGCTTGGGGTTCTTTCAGCCTCCAAGTTATCCATGTCTCCTGCCTTAAGGAAAACACAACTTCAGAGCAGAAAAGCTAGCTCATCCGTTACACATCCCAACAGACCCTCTGAAACAGTTTGGATTTCAGCCAAGCAGCTAAGCGCCAGTCCTGCTTAGTCAAGGTCAACCAGGACAAGATGGGTGGGGAAGAGGAAGTGGGAAGACAGTTCCCTGAGCCGTACTCTCACAGGAGAAGGTAATGTCCCATTGCAAGCAACCTTATCCTTATGACCTTATCCTATGGTGGATCACCCTGGTTAGCTCCTCCGTTTACCCCCAATATTGCAATTTGGGTGTCTGTTGTGTGTTGAAAAAGGTCAATTGAATAATATCATGAACGTTGCTTTACTTAATATCCCCCTCTCCTTATTTGGTTTGTCCACAGATTTTCATCTTTCTTACCTTGGACTTCGGTCTTAACAACAAAAAGATTTGCTGCTGTACTTGTCACTAGAGAACCCATAACTGTGTCCTAAGGTCTTGAATAGTTTTACACAGTAGAGCTAGTATATTTAAAGAAATACCATTCTAGTTGAGCATGGTAGCATACACATTTAAATACCATACTCAGGAGGCAGAGGTAGGTAGGTTTTGTGAGTTCCAGACCAGGTTGGTCTGTACAGTGAGACACTAACTGTTTCAAAACTAAACACACACACACACACACACACACACACACACACACACACACACAAAGAGAAAAGAAAAGAAGCATATTCCACTCGAAGGTACTGGTACTATCATTGAGCTCTGCTTTGAGTTCATGCTCCTGAATTGAAAACCATTGCATTCTGTCCTCATTATTTATAACCTGAAATAGAAAGCCATGTAAGGCCTGCAGATCATTGGAGTGGCAGGCAGAGGTAGCCAAAGATGTGATCTGTGCTAACATAAGCCTACTGCAGAGACCAGAAGGCCCCATTTCTGTAATAAATTTCTGGAAAGAATGTGACACTGTAAGAAGCCAACCTGGGCTTCCCAGCTGGGTGACCTGAGGAAGCCTCTTTGGGCCCCATATCTTATCTGCAGGAAGAAGGGGCTGAAGCAGCTCTAGACCCCGCCCAGGTTTCACATTCTTGGTTCTTCACATAGGAAAAAGCTCTAACTTCCATCAGGCGTGAGTATACAGTTTATTAAATATTTATAAACAGAATATCAGAGAAAATGAGAAAAGTATTAAGGTTTATGGGTCAAAGAGGTCACCGAGATTAAAAATTAATATTTATGTTTAAATGTGTATATATTTCATATGCATATATAATACATGTATGCATGTATCTAGAGAAACAAGAACCTGAAGAAAGTGGCCGGCCAATGACAAATACCCGTCTAAAGCAGAGGTTTTCTAACTCCTGTCAGGGTAATTTGCCCACTGGCCCTGTGTATATCTTCTATGCCACTAGAGAGCTGGAAGATTTGATAAGATTCGTGCTAATCAGCTCCATGTGTGCAGTGCTTCCTTCCCCCCCCACCGTCAATATTGTGTTAGAAAAAAAAACTGTATGTTCTGGCGACAGCCTGAATCTTCTTTTAAATGGGAGTCCTAAGAACTCACCTCCTGCCTTTAATAGTAACTCTGCATGTAAATTCGCTGAAGGATAATATCCTGAGATCATTTTTCAGAGGTGCTGAAAGGAACCCATTTAATGGAAGGGGCTAAAGGAGAGGAAGCTCTCTGACTTCTCCCGCCCTGCTGCCGTGGGATGGTGAGCCTCACACACAGTCGGCCTGGGAAGGAGGAGTTCCCAGCTCCAGCCTAGCTACGTGCCCTGGGCAAATAGGGCCTTCTTGGGTCTCAGCTTCTGCAAGAAATGTCAGAAGTTGAAGTGGATCAATTTAATGAATCTTACTGTTCTGGGATTTTCCTTGACCCAATCCCTGAAGCAATTTACCTGAACTTTTAGCCAACTATCTGCTTCTCTCTGCTGGATAATTTAAAAAGAAAGGAAGGAAAGGAGGATGGAATGAAGAACATTGGGATAGTTGTCTAGATGATAGAAGTTTAAAAAAGGTTTTGGACTGATATTGCTTAGACAAAAATTTAAAAGTGGATTGACAGATTGTTGCCTTCATTTGGTTAGTTCAGTATTGGATAAATAAAAAGACTTTCTACATTATGAGCCATGTGCTATGGCAGAGAGGCACAGCCAGTGTATCTTGACCTTATGTGCAGGAGAAGGGCGGCTGTAAACCTGATGATGCCCCTGCTCTGCCACAGTCCTTCTGGGTCTTGATGAACTTACAACCTCTCTACCTTGTCCTTATCCGGAGAGCCAGCCCATCCTCAAAGTCCCTTCCCAGTGGCGATTTTGTTTTTGAAATGCCTCGGCATAGCCCTAACTGCCTCGTGTAAAAGGCAAAATGCTCTCCTCGGTAACCCGAGTCCGCAGTTCCCTCCCATCTGGGGAGGAAAAGAAAGCGGGGCGGTGGGAGATCGAAAGAAAAGAGAAAAAATACTGAGAAACATGTTTTGGCAGACAAGGCCCTCGGAGACTACCATGTGCGCTCCATATTGAGCAAGCCCAGGTCTTTGAAGTTTTTCTGAATGTAAAAGCATTATTCTTTCTCAAACTGTGGCTAAGTAGTACAGACGTTAAAACAATGAGGCCAGAAGGCGCAGACGCGGGACGAAGTGTTTAATTCGTCCTTCACCCAAGTGCCTGCCACCAGCTAGCCCTCCATTATGCACCCAGGCAGCTGACAGGTCTGCCAACCCCTGTGCCCCGTCTTCAGACCCAGGTTTGTCTGGGTCCTAGAACACCTTAGCGCCAAGTTCGGAAGTAAGTACTTTCCCAAGCGCCAGGAGAAAACTTCCCAGATGTTTCCTGTGCTACAGAAAGCAGCCCAGGTTGGATCTGAAACATTTTTCTTACCACCGCACGGCGGCAGGTCATAAGGCCCGCCAGTCACCCGGCGAGTCCGGCTCCTCTGCGAACTGCGGGGTGCGCCCCGACTTCTGCTCGCCCAAGTCTCGCGCCCATCCCGGATCACTGGGAGCTTCCCGCAGAGAGGGACACAGAGGGCGGGAGCACAGGGGACGTTTTATTATGTGTGGAATTATGAATCCCACCCGAAGATCTCTAGTACATCCACTCTATAATGTATGGTGAGGCTTTTTAGTCATCGGGCTCCCATTATAAATTCTTTCCATTCGCATGCATTCTTCTATCCCACTGTAGGGTAGAATGGCAGCTTAACTGAAACCAAAGACTAACTCCACTCGTGGTTGCCATTTCCCTTCCCTCAATCAGTCAGTGTAGATTCCAGAAGTGGATGGGACAGGAGAAGGATGGAGGTCGCAAACTCGGCTTTACACACTAAGGCAGCCCAGGTCTTCTAGAAAAGAGGGTAGCCTGCTCCAGGTGCTTCCGGGTCTAAGCAAGCACTTCCGGGCTGTGTGCGCCACCATGCTTAGCCACAGAGCTGTGGTAGGATTATCCCACATAGTGGAAGGATTTTGCTCTCAGAGGGCTTGGTAACCATTGTGTCACAATACTGTCCCTGTGGGCGACACCAGAGCGAGCATCCTTTAATCCAGAAGATGCTTCCCAGGCTCAAGCACCTTTTACTCTAGGTCATATATTGCAGGAGCTGAACAGCCAGGACACGGCCTCAGCCTTCCTGAAACTGTTCTCTTCCTCGCTGGGGAGTATCTTGGACTGTCCTTACATAGAGTTAAATTCACTGGGCCCAAGATGAATGGTCTTTCTATAAACAGACCTCTGAGAAGTTCCCATTCCTAGACATTTGGATTACGGTTAGATTGCCCTCCTCCCCCGCGGACCCTGCTCACTCTGACCTAGGGGTCAGGAAATGCGCACAGGGGTCACAGTAATGTCTTGCCAGTTAAACCAGCCAGCCAGAGCAGAGTCCCTCCATATCTAGATGTGGGTTATTCAGGAGGAACAGGTTGTTCAGATGTTTGGGGAGGCATCAAGTGGAAGGTGGGAGAGGGTCCTCCGAAGATAATCTCAGTCTCTTTTCTGACCATGAAATGAACTGCACAAACACTGATGGACACTGGGGAGGGGGACTTTACTTTTTAACAATAGCAGGAACTGTTTCTTCTCCCTCAGAACTTCAATTTTTCAACCAGGATCATTGTTATAGCCTACTGTGTACTCAGATCTTTGTGTGGACTTTTAGGGAAACAAGGTCACACTCCCAGTGCATGAACTGGGCTCATGCCTGGGAATTAGTGAGTTTGGGGAAGGACAGATGGTCACCCATTCAAATAATATTTTTTCTCAGATACTTTTTTTTTCTGGAATGAATCAAAGGCACCCAGAGAATACAATACTATATGCCTGGACTTCCAGCTTGACTTCCTTTCTCTGACCTTTCCTTAACCTGGCTTTCCTTCTGCAGGAGGAGATTTGGAATTCCCATCATGAAGAAAGGTTGGGGAAAGCACCAGCCCAGGTGAGCATGGGAGCCACATGGTCTGGTGAACTGAGAAAAGGAAAATCATCTCCAAATGCAACCAGCCAGGTGGGGGTAGAAGCTGGAGAGAGAAGAGGAAATCTGAAAAGCCCCAAGTCAGCAGGCTGCAGCAGGTGGTGAGGTGTGAGGAATAGTCAGCATTTGGAGCAATGGAGTCAGAAATTTGAGGCAGCCTTCAGATAACTTTCTGATCTGCAATAAAGTTCACATGACCAGAAAGATGTTTCTGATATTCCCTCATTGCTTGGTTCCTTCCCTCCCTCTCTTGTGTCTTACATGTTCAGGAGATTTTACTGGGTCCTGGCTGAGCGGTGGTGCTGCCCAGATGTGGACCTAGGGAGCTGTCCTTGATGCCGAGACCACCTTCATGGCAGAGGCAGGCAGAGGCAAGGGCAAGCTCGCTGATGGGTGGCCTTCTCGGGCCTCCCCTGCAAGTATCATGAAGGCTTTTTTTTTGCCCTCTCAGAAATGGGGAATCCTGGCTGTCCACTTTCCAACCCTCAGCCTGTCAGTTCTTGACCCTCCGCAAACGGTCTAAACTTTAAAAAAGAAAAAAAAAAATCTATGTGAAATTCCAGGCTTCTTCTGAGGCCGGCGCCTTCCGGCTGCTGCAGTCATGTGGCTGGAATCATGCATAATTAGGGCCTGACCACTATGGAAATATAAACAAGATGTTTACTTTCCTTACTAAGAGAAAATAAATACATAAAAAGGAGGCCTGGTTTCAAAGACGGACTCCTTATGAAGCATCAAAAGGACGCAATACCTGTGGCTTTAAACTCTTACCCCAAGCCCGGGAGGACTGGAGGAGTGGGGGGGGGGCTGAACTCTGATCTAGGTGTTGCCTCTTGGCCTGCATTTCTGGGTACAGCCCTGGGCTCCCAAGGGGCCAACGCCACGGGTGTCCTGTCCTCGCCGCTTGATTCCTGTGGCCAGTTCAACTCCAGACCTCTCTCAATCTCAGATTCCTTAGTCATGCATTTGCGACTGACCTGGAAGACAGGCAGGGAAGAGAACTCTGTGCTCCTGACTTCCAGGGACCAGCCTGGGATGCCAGGAGCAGAATGTGGACGCTTTAGAAGATCAAACCTTGCCCAACAAGGTTGAGAAAATGTATGTGAAGGCATGTTGAAGAACACGCTAGTGAGAGCCCAGGAAAGGACTGAAATTCATAGTCAAGGGTCGCAGGCAGGTGCGGGGAAGACAAGGGGGACAGCCGGTCTGGCAGGCCACACCCTAACAGGAGAAGAGAGATTTTCCTTTAAGACTTGAAGGAACCGCACAATGGTGAGAATAGTCGGTGGTCCAGAGGCTGCACTTTCATATTCTGGTTTTGTAAACACAAAGATAAGGAGGGCAACAAGTCAGCCCAGAAACCAAAGTGTGCAACCCCTGACTGCATCCATCCGTTGCCCCTAGGCCCGATGAGCGACTCTTACAGAGGCTTCCAGTTCCACAGGAAAGGCGAATCTGACAGCTTTTAGGACTGTGTCATTATTAGTAAAGGATAGACACTAAATTTGTTGAGGAAGAAAAAAAAGCCCCACAATGTTTTCTGAAGTACACCAGACATGTCTTCAAATTTCAACAGCCAGGTGTAGCATAGTCTAATAGTTCCAATAATTACCTTTGAGCCTCACATGACCACAAGCCCCAGAGCGCGGAGCCCACTAAGGAGCATAACCTCTTCCTAAAACCAGGAGATGCCTAAGAAGCTGCGACACTGTCAACAGGCAGGATTCCCCGACTCGCAGCCTTGGCTAGAGCCGGAGCTGCAACTGTTTTACTCATTTGGATCCCTTTCTTTGGGGACTTGGCTTAAGTAATCTGTCTAGTCGTTAATAAATGCAGTGCGGTCACTCTGGCCCAGATCACCCCGTGGCCAGCAGCCCAGGGGCTCAGCCTTGGGCGGGTGGCGGCTCAGCCTGCTCCTGCGGTAGCCGGGAGGGGAGTGCCTTAGACTGGACCCTGGGCGGGCGGGAGCCGCCAGGGCTTTAGTTCCCTACCCAAGTCTCGTGCTGGCTGCTGATTTCCCCTTCCACTGCCAATCCGAAAGGCTTGCAGGAGTACGCAAACATGCAGTTCCCAGGCAAACAAAACAAAACAAAAAACCTTCAGAATAAGAACAAGGAAAATGGGTTCTAGGAAGTATGTTGAGAAAAGTCAGAACACGCTTTGGGAAAAAAATCCGCAAGTCCTTCAAAAGCGGTGGACAATTCTTTTCTTTCCTGTTGCCGTTCCTTTCTCCATGGTTTCTTGCTCTCCTTTAAATCTCCCTCTTGGTGGTCTTGGGTTTTAGTTTCCAGACAGTTGGAGTCTCCGTGGGAAGCCTATCTGCGAGGAGGGAAGAGGACGAAAAAGGAGGGAGTTTAGTTTAAATTAACAACCTAATTCCAATCTCAAGGCCTAGGGTCTTCTGCCTCTGCTGTCACCACCACCAGATAGCAGCAGAACCCACCCCAGGAGAGGAGAAAAGAGGAGTTTCCTGAACTGCATCCCCACCTGTCTGCCAGTTAGCCTTAACTGCCACAGCCGAGTTAGAGTACCATTATCTGTGAATTGAGGAAAATAAATCACAATAGTTTTTCTTCTCACCATGGCAACTATAAAATGAATTAATATAGCCTTATGTGATTAAAAAGTCCCATTAAATAACCACTCATCGCCGGGCAGTGGTGGCGCACGCCTTTAATCCCAGCACTCGGGAGGCAAAGGCAGGCAGATCTCTGTGAGTTCGAGGCCAGCCTGGTCTACAAGAGCTAGTTCCAGGACAGGCGCCAAAGCTACAGAGAAACCCTTTCTCAAAAAACTAAAGAAAGAAAGAAAGATTTTCTTAGAAATTCAGAAAAAAACCCCATTCATCTAGCTTCCTCTAGGTTTGGCTTAATGCTACAGGAATAATTAGGGCCCAGAGTGTTTAAATTAGTCACGAATGTAAGAAATGCACACCCTTACACACACACTTCTTTACACAAAGGGAAAGTGGTGGTTCAACCTGGATGAGTATGGCTCCTGGGACTGTTCATTTCCAGACTAAAAGGAAGACTGTAGGAATAAGGTTCCTCTCTCTTGTTCCCTAGCTGTTCTATTTCTCTCCTCCTCTGCTGTCCTTTTCTCTGGGGCTCTTCCTCAACATCAGCATCAGGGATGGGAAGAACAGAAGTGATGCGCACCTGTGAACCACCCCTCCCAAAATGGACTGGGGAGTCAGGAGATTCGCTAGTCATCTTCTGTCACATGACCAACTTGGCCTACATTGTCTTGTCTCAAAAAGCCAAAAAGTGGCTGTTGATGGCTAGAGAATGGAGAAGATCTGTGCAGGGATTGCATCTTTATAGGAATGAAAGTAAGAGGGAATAATTTCCTTCAAGAAATTTTCATGTCACCCACCAGAGGAACAAGGTCCACAGGATCAACTAAGTAGGGCTCATAGGGGCTCAAGAGTTGGAAGCAGCATTCACGGAGTCTGCAAGGATCTGTACTAGGTCCTCTGCAAATATGTTATGGTTGTTGACTTGGTGTTTTTTTGTGGGACTCCTAACAGTGGGAGTAGGGGTGTCTCTGATTCTTGTGCCTGCTCTTGGGGACCCTTTTCCTCCTACTGGGTTGCCTCACCTCGCCTTGATATGAGGGTTTGTGTCTAGTCTTGTTGTATCTTGTTTTGCTGTGCTGTGTTTGTGTTCAGTCTATATCCCTGGGAGGCTTGCTCTTTTCTAAAGGGAAAGGGAGGAGGGGTGGATCTGGGGGAAAGGGAAGGTGGGAGAGACTTGGAGGAGTGGGAGGAGAGAAACTCTATTTGGGATGTAACATATGAAAGAAGAAAGAAAAGAAGAGAAAAATTCCCACATTACACTGCATCCCTCTGACGGCCTAAAGATTTGCTTTGCTTCCTAGCTTTTCATGCCCTCCTACTTTTCACCGCAGAGTCCTCAAACCCAGAATCTAAGGCATTATCTTCAGAGATAGTCTCTTTAGATAAGAAAGATGTCTGCAGCACCTTGAGACCACTGCTAGCTGAAGGCTGGCAGGTAACTTTGGAGATCACTACCTATGGGAAGTGACCCTCAATCTTTGCTCCAGAAGCCCATACTCAGCACTCTTTCAGCGTGGAGGGAGGCAATCCCTTCTGCTTACCTAGCAAACTCCAGGCCCTGAGAAGTGAAGCAATGTTGAGGCAGTATTTGTGGATTAGAATCAAGTTAATTGCCTCATAGGCCTCCCTAGTTTTGAGCTGTTCCTGCCCCAGGCTGAAGAGGGAGCTTTGTGTTCAGTCTAACAGAACAGACTTGAGCAGAAACTCAAGTCCAGGAAATTTGAGAATATATCTTCTCAAATCCTAATGACATGGAGAGGGGAAAAAAGTAACTTAAGTAACTTTTAGGGAGTCATTGTACTCTGGGTTCCTTTGGTTGATGAGATATATGAGCAAATGACTCAGCCACGAGTGTTTCAGAGAGTATGTGGGGATTACAGCTTAAGATGCTCCACAAATCTTCAAGCGCTTAGGAGAGTATTTCCCACCACGTAAGCCACACTCCAGAAGTGTGCAGAAGATGTTCATGGCAGGCATTTCAAGTTCCTCTGCATGCCATCAGGAGATCTAGCCTACAGGACTCTCAGAGCCATCCTGACCTAGGAGGCTGGGAGTTTATTTGAGGGCACAGAAGCTAGCTAGGGCTGTCCTCTTTAGACCACAGTGTCCTTTCAGCATAAAGGATTTAGAAATGTCCTCTTTGTAGCTTGTGAAGATGGAACAATGTGAGCCTGTAAAATGTTTGGCACTTCATAGGCACCCATTAAAAGTTAGTTCCTTTCCTCTATGTCCTGGAGGTAGGGGTGGGCACATTTTATTGCTCCTCCAGAACTGAGGTGGGGTTGTAGAGGACCTGGGGAGGAACATTAACATCCCTGAACTTCTTGCACTGAAGCCCAGTGACCACCAGACTTGTCAAGAAAGCCAACTCAGGCCTGAGATGGTGAGAGCTACTACAGAGAGCTCCATTCTAGGCCCAGTGCACCACAGGTGGGCTCCCAGAATTGCACTGCTTATTCCTCAGCACCCCCCCCCCAGTTTATAGAGCAGCCCTACCCCTTTTCCTCTAGCCCTCTAGGCTATAGCTGATGGAGATCAGAATAAGGGGTTGGGAACACTGCATCCTGTACCCTTCATGTCCAAATGCTACTCATTGGGTCTGGTGCCCATGAAGGGAAAGGATGGCCGCACGCTGGTAATTAAGATGCCCAGGTTCCATTCCCTGAACAAGGACTGGAGCATGGCCTGCTTGTTCATTTGTTGCCTATGGGGAGAGAAGCCAGGATTTTGCTCATACCAATCAAGTGCTGTTACTTTTTTTAATCACCAATCTAATGTCAGCTATTCTGAGAAGCCACACTTGTCCCCACACCTCCTCTTCCTATGTCTGACCCCCTGAACTCCTTGAAAAACTCTCACTAGACCTATGTGCTGAGCACCAAGTCATGTTACTAAGCTGGGGCAGGGTGGTCAATCCCAGGAGGAGAGAGGAAGGCAGCAATCTTCAAGGCTGGCTGGAAGAACACTCCTCAGACCTGGAGGGCTGTGGGAGGCCTGGCTTGGAGCATGGAAGTGTTTAGCAGGTTCAGTGCCATTACTGACTAACAGGGTGTGGAAAGGAATATGAACGTGAAATACTGTGGGAAAATGGAGAGTTTCCAAGCAGGCAACAAGGCCCCTCTGGCTGGCCTGGAAGACCCAGGATCCCGAAGCCCCTTTGTGGGGCTCCAGGAGTTGTGAACAGGAAGGCAAATGGGGAGGGGTTTGTGAAAGGGGAGAGAAGAGAGGACAGGGGCACACTAATAGCACTCTGGTGGCAGATGGGGACCCAGCTGATAGCTGGGGGTAAAGCCCAGCTTCCTCTCCTCCTCAACTCCATCTTATGCTACGCATGTATGTGTATAAAAGATGAAAAAAATATCTGACCCATCTTATTAAGCATCCTGCCAAACCAGCAAGGGCCAGAAAGTATGTGAGGGCTTCCTCAAGAGGTGGGGGTGGGAGCTGGATGCCAAGACTCTGAAGTGATGGAGATGTCTCACATCAAACCCAGAGCTAGTGTACCCAAGGGTGACTGCCCAGGCTGTGCCCTATAGACAAAGGCTCGCTCACATTCTGACAACAGACAGAGAGGGGGTTCTGACTTTCCCACCTTGGGCCTCAGCAAAGCCCGCCTCAGGCAACAGAGGGAGCCAGACCTCCTACCTTCTCAACAATCCTTGAGAGGTGCGACTTTTTTGAGTTTGTGGCGGGAGGTGGGCAAAGGCACACCACTTTCCTCCCCACCCCCGCATGAAAGAGCAGAGAAATAAGCTCTAGGCTGGACTCCCTTGGTGTAGAGTGGAATTAACCTCAATCCCTGCATCCCTGGATATTCCTGACTCTTTCCAGACACGAATGCACTCAAGGGGTCTTGAAGGCATCTACTCCACATTCAGTTGAGGAAGCGAGAAAGTGAATTCGACCCGTTTGAAGAGCTTGTCCAGCGCTTTCCCAGCACAGGACTTCATCAGGCTGGTACCAAGTTAGAAAACAGCCCCATAGCGCATAGTATTCTAGCTTACAAGTACTCAGTCACTATTCAAACGCGCGCTAGTCATTGGCTTTCTCTCGCAAACAACTCGGCCCCGTTCTAACAGCAAACCGAGGCTCCAGAACCCGCAGCGCGAAGAAAATCAGAAAGGGCGTGATGGGGGGCTGCGCGAGGAGAAGGGGAAACAAAGCTCGGACGCCGCCGAGCGCCGTGCTGACCTCCAATCCTCCTCCAGGCCCGAAGCTTCAAAGTCACACCTGACGCTCCTGCCCCCAGCGAGCACGAAGGACCGACCGTGCAAGTCCGAGGGAGTCGGCTGCATCTGCGGCCCCGGGCACACGGGCCTCCGTGGGAGCTCGCAGCTTCTTCCCCAGCCTCCTCCGGGTCTCCCCGCTCCGCGCGTGGGGCCTGGAAGCCGCGCGGCCCGGGTTCCCCGCTTCCCTTCCTTCCCGGGTGAGCTCACTTCCTCCCGCGCCGCTCCATTCCCCCCAGGCAGGGACCCGCTCCGGCCTCCCGCGGCTGGCCCGCGAGCGTAGCCTCTCAACCCGGCCTCCCCCTCGCTCATTTCCCGCCCTAGGGGCTCGTTGGACCCCCGCCCTGGAGCCGGGTGCAATTCCTCGTGGAAGAAAGCGGAAGTAGAAACCTCGGAACTCAGAGGAAGCGGCTTCTCGCAGCTCCCGCTGAAGGCCAGGCCTAGGTTCTTCTAGGTGCCCCTTTGACTCTGGGCCAGGGCCTGAGGCTCTTTTCTTTCTTTCTCCCTTTCTGCCCCGCCCCCTTTCACCCTGTTTCTCACTTTAGCTCGTTCGTGTTTTTAAAATTCATATTAAAAAGAGCAATTTCGCGTTTAAAAGTCGACAGCAGCAGAGGGAGAATTACAAATAGGATGGGGTTTAATTAGCTGGTAATTCTCCTCTCACGCCCTATAATTAAACAGAGATTCTAGTGGCGCTTCAGGGCCCACAAGTGATTATTACAAGCATATTTTACGTTTACATTAAAACTCTTTCCCCGGAGTGTAATATGGGATCTGACTCCATTTATTCGTATTTCAAAACTGAGCACTGAGGCCAAAACAAGGCTTTTCAATAATGGAAAGCTGGTGTGCGCAGGCTGTTTGGTTTCCTTGGTTGCTTTTAATTTTTTGCCCTGTCTTGTTGATTCTGAGAGCCCCTCTCCCCGCAAAAACACAGCACCTACACTCTTTGTTCCTACCCACGGGGAAAAATATTTGTGCAAAGACCAGAGCAACTTGGGCGGCTCCTCCTAATATACAGATTGCATAGCTAGGCAGGTCGAGGCCTCCCCAGAAGTACCTTAGAAACTCAGAAGCCTCAGTTCAGACCTAAGCAATCTCCAGCGCTCTCCTCTTTGTCATAGCCTCTTTTTACACCTCTTAGAGATTTCTTGTTGATCCACTATAGTCCCTTAGCGGGCCTACAACCTCTCTCCAGCCTAGGGACAGGAGAGAGCTTAGCCTGGCTGTCTCCTGAACCTATGGTCCCAACCCCACCTCAACTACCCTGGGCTATCAAGGAACCTCATACTTGTGTGGTCACCAGAGCCTCTCCACCTTTGAATTAGAACTGCTGTCTTTTTAGGAATACTATTCCCTTTCCCCAGGAGAGACCAATCCATTCTCCTGACTGACTTGGGAAAATATTAACCAGCATGAAGTATTTGTGGTGTGGAAGCAACAGCCTCCAACAGCAGTCTTGGAACAGAATGAAGACGTTCAGGAAATGGCGGGGATAGGTCTCTTTAATCATCCGACCACCAGATGAGAATTTCTGTCTTCCCACCTAGTTCTCTATGATGCCTCCCCTTTAAAACATTTCCTGCCTAAACTTCCTCTTATTTATCTTTAATTAACAAGAGATCCCTGGAAATAACCACCCACAGAAGGAAGAGAAACCCATCACTCCCATTTTTTCTCTATTTAATGACACCTGATTTCCTAGTACCACAAGCATCTTCCAACATATCATATGCATGGACGTGGCTAGACCAGATGAACTCTGCGGGTCCACATCAGCTGCTGAATTTAGTTATCGTCTTCTGCATTCATATTATATGTGCATGCAAGTACACATTTTCAGAAATATACACTTATACCCTTGTGTACATATAACATTTATAATAGTCTGTGCTGAGAAGCAGAAGAGGAGAATATTTTAAAATTCTGAGGGCCTTTTCTTTGGTTGGTCTTTAGAGATCAGTCTTCCCTTCTGGGAATGGAAGGAGCCCTCCAGGGTGGAAAGCCTGAGGGTGGGTAAGTGGGTCTCCTAAATGCTGCCATCATCCAGGTCTATTCACAGTCACATGATTCATTAGAATCCTTAATCCTCACGAGAACACTAGCATCAGACCTGCTGACCCTGCCAGTAAAACCTCATAAAACTGGCCAAGATGCTGGCCAACATATGCACATGTTAAATTAGAGTGACATCCTTCTTTGGCTTCAGGGCTGCTGAGGGGCAGAAGGTTTTGGGTCCCTTTCACCACCACATGCCCTTTGGTTCCACCAAGGCATCACCTGGACCACAATACACGATCTGAAAACTAGTCCACTTAACTGGCCAGCCTACCCTCAGCATTTAAGGCAAATTCTGCCACTGGGTCCCTAAAAGTAGTCAAAAACCTACTCATAGAAAGAAACAAAAACCTTTCTTTTTTTTTCTTTTCTTTCTTTCTTTTTTTTTTTTTTTTTTTTTTTTTTTTTTTTTTTTTTTTTTTTTTTTTTTTTTTTTTTTTTTTTTTTTTTTTTTTTTTTTTTTTTTTTTTTTTTTTTTTTTTTTTTTTTTTTTTTTTTTTTTTTTTTTTTTTTTTTTTTTTTTTTTTTTTTTTTTACTAATTCTAGTAGTATTTTAATGCAGGGGTTGGGAGAGAGTCCAAAGTGAAAACAGACATATTTTTGTTATTAATGAATGTGTAGATACTTAGCAGCCCTCCCCCGACACCCAATGGGTATGGTGTTCCCAGGGACCAAAACTGCTTCTAACATCATTTACAGGGATGAGGAAAGAATGGCGTGGTGAAGAAGAGCATGGGCTTGAGTCAACTTAACTACAATTATGCTCAAGTACTGGAAGCCAAAGAATAACCAGAAAACAGAACCACTTCATCTCTTGTTTCCTACACGTGACATCTTTTTCTCTAAAAAAAAAAAGTGTCTTCTTCTCCATCTATATCTTTCATATAAACAACAATAAGGACAAGCTACTGTCTAGGATAAACTCAGGTATAAGACCCTTAAACTTTTTCCAAGACCACAAAGATGTAGATAAAGGTGTTATTTGTTCTGCAGAGGTTGAAAGATTTGGGTGATCTTAAGAGAAACAGAAGCATTTTTTGTTTGTTTTTTATATAAACCAATTACTTCTGACCTTATCTTCATTTCACGTGTTGGGTGTATGGACTACACATTGCTGGAGGTCAAACCTAGGGCCTCAAGCACTCTGGGCAAGTTCTCTAGCACCTTTCTTTGCCACTGAGCAGACTTTCAACATTTGTTGAATTGTAAATAACAAAATGCCCAAGAAGCCTAAGTCTGCATGGTTATTACATCTCAGAATTTATCTCACTTATTTTATAGTGAATATGTATCACCTAATCCTTTGCCTATCCATTTAGAACCTGTACAAATTAACTGCATATGAGAACATTGTAAAAACTCTCTTATAGTAAGAGAAAATTTATTCATGACTTATTTGATGCATAGCAACTTAGCTGTTTTCAATTTGGAGGTATGAAGGGACAGATTGGTGGAAAATGGACTTCTTAACTTGTGCAAGGCCTGAGACTCAATCCTAAGTGCCCACAAGAACACAAAAATAAAATCAACTTGAGTTGGAAGGAGGGTCACTCTAAATCGCAAAAAGCCACTTCTACAACTCTAGATAGAATTGTATAATTTCTATCTTTCTAGTTGCTTTCCCTTTCTCCCCTTTCTTTCCTCCCTCTCCTAAGTTTGTGGCATCAATCACAGAGTAAAGACAATCAAATATGGAGCCTCAGTGATCATTTGTTCTGGTATACCCCTGGTTGTAAAATTTAAGTTACAATTAGAATGTATCTTACACCACAAATTTTGTGTTTTGTGTCAGCCTCTTCAAAGCCTCCAAGGAGCTTCCTCATCCCCTCCCATTTCCACCACTGAACAGACACAGTCGTGGTGACTTGCAACGCTGCTAGAACCATGGAAATGATACGACTTTTGATATTGCCATATATTAGAAAGCTTAGAGAAGATGAGCAAGCAATGAATAACAGTGGGTAGGAAATAGCTGGAAAAACTTTTTGCCTGTCTATTTTGTCTATATTTTTGGCTCACAAGATCATGCCTTTTCCTTAGGAATATATCTCATGAAGTGAGATGGTGCAAATTTGTAATCCCAGCACCTGAGAGATGGACATAGGAGGAGGGATGCTTACTTAGTTCAAGGCTAGATTATAGGTGGATCCTATCTTTACAAACAAACAAAGCCAAGGAAGAAATCCTGATGCAGCATATTTAGCATCTGTCACATATTGAGAGGAAGTACTAGTTGCTATCTGCTGAGAATCTAGGATTTAAAAACACATAGTTTGCTTTTTGTTGTGTTTAATGGCTCCTAAATTGGAAATCTGACCAGGAAATGCTATTTTTATGAGAAGAAAAGCATTTTAGGTGAGTCTCTCCTTTCATCCTCCCAAAAAGGGGGACCAGCCAGTTTAAAGCCACTTACAACTTCAGTTAAGTCACTGGGAACATAGATTTGAAGGAGTGAGAGCCTTTAGCGCCACCCGGTAAGGCTAAGCTACAATATAACCGGAAAGGCAGTTTCTAGCAGATGTTTGTAGTGGACATTTTTCGCCCCAGGGAGAAGATTCTTACCTAGAAATGGCTTCCTTTCTTCCACATACACCCAATTACACATCTCAGAGTGGGCTGTACACTTTGCTCCTTTGCCAGGACACTAAAGGGATAGGAGATGGCAACTATTACTCAGGAAGGAAAACACAATGCTTTAAACTTGTGTGTGTGTGTGTGTTTCATTTTGTTTTGTTTTGGGAAAGAGAGTCTTGCTATACAGTCCTGTCTGGTCTGGAACTTGCTGTGAAGACCAACTTGACTTGCAACTGTTGGTGTTCAGATTTTAGGTCAGAAACCATGCCTCCTTCAAACCTATTTTTTTTTTAAAGTAGAAGCATCAAAACTCAGGGTGAACTTAGAAATCAAAGGAACCATGTATGTTTGGGGTTGGATAATCACTCACTTTCATTACTTCCAGGTAATTAAAGAGTTCTTGCATGCCCAAAATATTTTAATTTAGAACTGCTGTGGTCTTCAAGAATGTGCAAATAAACAAATCCACCCTGCTGAAGGACACTGCTCCTCAACTCCCTCTGATGTTTATGCCTCTAGAAGGTTTTCATGTTGTACAGTCCAGGCTTGTAAACAACCTAAACTGCTCTAGTGGCAAAGGTCAAGTTGCAAAATGAAAAGGCTTACAGAGAAACTGTCTTATTTAAATGTACAGTATATAGGAAAGTAAACTGGGAATGATCTCTGCTCTGTCTGTTTGTGTTCATCCATAGATTCTGTCCCGCACATAAAATTAGGTTATCTTTCACCTACTAGACAGGTATTTATGTGATTCCCATAGTATGCTGGGAGGAGTTTCATATAGTGGCCAGGATAAAGGACGGGCCTTAGACACCAAAAGGTAGCAATGGAGGGAGATAGTTTGGGGTAGGGAGGGAATGAAAGGAGGTTGAAAGAATCCCTGTTTTCCCCCAGCTGTTGGAACATGTGGTGCCAGGGTTTTTCAAAGATGACAAAGAATAGGCAGTAGAATTCCTTTTTCCCTAAAGAATGCCTTCCCCACAAATAAAGATAACTCTTCAGGCTGGAGTGAACAGAGGTCGGTAAGAAAAAAATGTCCGGAGTTAAGTAAAAAATAACAAGGAGATTATGAAAACAGCAGAAGGAGTCAAGGTATTTGTGCAAAAACAAACAAACAAATAAAGAAAACAAAACTTCAAGACCAGGCCAGTGTGAATGGGCTCTCCATATTTCAAGTTTTATAGAGTCTTTTCCCTAAAGGATATACTTTCATTAGGCCATAAATGCACCAGCAGATGAGAAAGGGAAAGAGGTGTGTGTGTGTGTGTGTGTGTGTGTGTGTGTGTGTGTTCACCAGAGACAGGTGTGACGGTTGAGGCATGTATGTGGGTTGAGCTATAGGTGGCATCATGGTGCAGGGTGTGCCAACCACCTCTCTGGGTGGTATTCCCCGGTTTTGACAGAAGTGCCAAATTTCCCTAAGTCTACTAGTCCCCCCCCCGTTTTGTCTTGTGTGTGTGTGTGTGTGTGTGTGTGTGTGTGTAGGCATGTATTGTCAAGTTTGTTACAATTTTAATTTTATTAGTTGTGTCCTCATTCCCTGAGCTTGGGTGCAAAGAAAATGTGCTGTTGAGGATTTTTCAGTGCCCGCTGCACCTTGGTCCGTGGATCAGTGAAGTAAAATCCTCCAAAGCCCAAGGGACCTAACTGGATGCCCTCAGAGCTCCTTTGTTTCTGCCACCGGAGAATCACCCAGTCTCCCTTGTCAGGCTAACTTTTTCAAGCACGTTTCTCAGAGTCAGGGCGTTGCTCCTACCAGCAGCCGTTGGCGGCCTCTGGGAGAGCGCTTGACTCCACAGCACGATTCGCACTTAGAGGTCGGTAGCAGTTTAAAAGTTATTGTAAAACATCACCTGGATGATATATTGTCTAGGGCAGATTAGCAACCATATCCTATGTTTAAAACACACCCTGAATTGTGGCTCTGTTTCATTAGGGAACTGCACCCAATGGAGAAGAATTGGAGCAATAATTACTTCCTTCTTGGAAAAAAAATATCTGTTTCTAAAGAAAGCATTGGAATCAAGGACGAGTTAGGTAATGTGTATTAAAAGGCAAGCAGGTCGCTGTCGTTGAGGCCCAATCGCAGTTCGTAGTTCAAGGCAAACTGCCTTTAATTGACACGGTGTATATTCCCCTGTTCGTCTCAGGGCTGCCCTGGCAGGGACGCCCCAAGAGTATTTATTTCTAGGGTGGAAACAAAACAACCCCCGTCTACCGCGTTAAGAGAGCGCTCCAAGATGGACTGCCAGAGAAAGGCTTTTTGACCCGGGTGGAAATTAGTCATATTGACAGACGCGCAGGAAAGGTAAATTACCCGGCGCGCTGACGTTACGCAGAAGCGCTCCGGGTTCCGACTCCGCGGCGGTGCGGAGGGGGCTAGAGGCTCCCAGTTCTTTGCCCCAGATTTCCATCAAGACCATTACTTCTCCGGACTTGGGATTTCAATGGGAAGGCGACCCAAAGAGTCCTTGTAAGATGTCGAACAGGTAAAAGATACACAAATAAAGCAAACACGAAGGGAGAAAAGGTTTACCATTTCTGAGCTGGGGCATGGACAAAGTACAGAACCAAGAGAAAAGGCTAGCTAAGTCCGCAGAGGAAGGAAAAGGGGAGGAGGCTGGGGGGCGCGGACCTCGAGGCTCGAGAGCCTAGGCCGCCACTTGGGAGGTCCCGGCCTCAGTCTGGCCAGGCCAACCGTACCCCCGGGAGAATCGGAGTTAGGGCGGGTCACAATTACACCTCGGCTCCAGGCGAGGACTTAAAACCAAGTGGTAGGGACTGCAGTCTGGAAGCAAGGCCCCCGCGGTCATCAGAGGGGGGCCAGGCCCGTGCACAGGAACCTTTTACAAGACATGTGGGTACAAGAAAACAAAATCAAAATAAACTACTTTCATCCATCATGGGCAATGAAAATGAAAGCTGCCTTCTAGAGGAGGTGGGCGGGAGTTTTGAAATTCAGCGTGTTTTGTTTTCATCTAGAGTTTTTCTGTTTTACCCGACAATTGAGGCTGGAATTGTGTGTGTGTGTGTGTGTGTGTGTGTGTGTGTGTGTGTGTGTGTTGTAGGGGGGCACGGACACATGCTAATACATTGGCGGATGTGGGTGGGGTGGGGTTCATAGGTTTCCCCTAAGTACGCAGGTCAATACTTCTCAACACAAGCTGGAGAATGCTTGCATACCAGATGACAGTAACATTAACAGGGTCTAGTGGCCCATCTCTCTCTTTTCTTTCCAAAACTTAGACTCTAGAAGGGGCAGATTGGAAGGCATTAAAAATGTCATCTAGATTTGACCAAAGTGTCTACTTAAAAAGTGTAGACACCTTGTTCGGCCCCACGGGTCACGAGGAGCCCTTTCTTTCCGCGGCTGCAGGGTGGGGCCTCCCCACCTAACTCGGACTCGGGCCCTTGACTCAAAAGGAGGAAAGAGCCAGCTACCTGGCCTTGCTGTCAGGTTGTCCGGGTGAGGAAGGTGACGATTCCTCACCCGCAGGGTCCCGCCCTGCAGAAGCAGCGGGTGGATTCTTGGGCGTTGAGCGTGGCATCTCAAGTATTTTTAGTTTCCTGGACGCTCCAACTGTGTCTTATCCAGGGAGATTGTGGGAGAAGGACGGTGGGGACTGCCAGGGTGTTTAAAAGGACACACTGCTTGTTATTAAAGCAAAATAGAACAAAACGCGCTCTCTCATTTCATCTATTGGTTTCAAATGTTTCCTCTGAAAAAACGCGCCAAGATTCACTAATAAGAAAACCTTGGCGTGGGGGGGGGGAGATGGGTGGGGCCTAGAAACCGCTCTTCCCGCTGGACTACGGGAGCTCTCAACCTTTCTTCCCTCTCTTTTCAGCCACTGCCTCTAGCCCAGAGCTGTGCAAAGCAGCTCTTCCTGAGAAGGACAGGGGTTGGGGGTGGGGATAAGAGAGGAATCTCTGTTGCTTTTGATGAGCAAAGGTTCAAGACATTTAAAGTCACTTTTAAAGAACAGTTCATAATAAATCCACATTTCTGCAACCCATTTTCCAGCCCCCAAAACGTCCGGGAATGCGGGGTGGGGGGAGCATTGGGTAGAGACTTGGGCTTCCACACGTCCCCTCTCACCTTGAGAAGGCCGAGTCCACCAGTCTCACCGCTCAAATCGCAGCTCGGATCCACACAGCGAACTCTTTCCCTCTTCCTAAGGGTTCTTGGCTCCTGCAGACTCTCACCCATCCTCAACCGACTCCAACCACAAAGTTAACACCCAGCCTCCCTTCTCGTGGACTCCGCACTGCCTCCCCGAGGAGTCAGGCAGGCTAGAGCAAGGACAACCTACCTTCAGTTTCCTCCTTTATCTCCCACCCTCCCCGCCCCCAGTTTTTCTATTCCAGAGTGTGTGACTCACGGGGTCCACCTTGACTTCCCCTCGCGTGCCACAGACTCACTCCGCATCGCTGACGACGACAGCTTCTACCCACTGGATTGCCTTGCCTTCGCCTTGAGCCGGGTGAACAGGAACCCCCAGACCCACCGCATCTACGCTATGAGTGGCCCTCGCGAGTTGAAGATACACAAAGGAGAGGAAGTGCAGAGCAAAGAGGAAGGGGGGAAAATAAACCTAGCCTACAAGCACGCACTCAAAACCAACTTTGGGGTTGGACTGTTTCTATTTCAAACGACGCGACCTGGATGGATGGAGTATCCGGGGAAGGTTTTTGAAGACGTATAGGAGGAAGGGTGAGTTTTCTGTTGAGAAACTCAATCTGCCACACAGTAGCGGCTCCATCTGGGATCTGTCACTGCTGACAGCACCACAGGGCACAGCCGTGATCTTCTGCACAGCCTGCACTCCCCGAAATACCCTCCTTAATCAAAGGATGTCTGCGCGCCGGCGCTCAGCTGACCGCTGGAGCAGAGAGGCCTGCGGGTTCCATCCCGCCCGCCCCCCTCCCCATGCTCTCAGCCTCCCCCAATCCCGTCTTCCAGAGCATTAATTAAAAGCGGACAAAAGACAGAGACTGATGTCATTGCTCTCAGATCATAAACGTAAGAGTCATCCTGTGAGAATCCCTAAAAATGACTTTAATGAATAATTTCAGAGACAGTTATGGTTTGAGGTGATTACTGAGCGAGAATATGAAAACCAGATTTGCAAGGAAGGCGATGGTCAGGCGGTCTGGCCGCCACTTTCCCCCATTAAAACCGCATCAGGTTTTCTTCTGCCCTACTACTAGCTACAAAGTTAGATTTTGTTTTTGTTTTCTTTAAAACAAAAGCCACAAGCGAGGAGGCACACACACACACACACACACACACACACACACACACACACACACAGAGAGAGAGAGAGAGAGAGAGAGAGAGAGAGAGTGTTCCAAGCAACAATAGCAACCCACCTTATAAAGAAGGTCCAGACATCAGTGGTCATTGGCGACCA
This sequence comes from Ondatra zibethicus, assembly GCA_004026605.1. NCBI lineage: Eukaryota > Metazoa > Chordata > Mammalia > Rodentia > Cricetidae > Ondatra > Ondatra zibethicus. The sequence goes on from PVIU01009273.1 coordinate 33,208, forward strand.
TCTTTTCACAAAGGAGGAGATTTGCTGCCATCTTGGTTTAGAATACTCTTTTTTGGCCTCCTCCAGGCAATATGCTTAATGAAGGTTGAGAACTCTCTGTCCTTGATTAAATGCACTGTTAGTTCTAAGTGATTTTTAGCTTGCTGAGCAGCAAGCATCAGGGGAACAAGTGATGTGTTTCTGCAGGTCTCCCTGACTCTTCAGTTCTTGGTCACCAGTGGCTGGAAGATGCCTTGGTGTGACAACATGGAATGATATTTTGAAACACTCCATCTGGTCATAGGGAAGCACTAGATTATTGGGTCTGGTCACTTCTGATGATTTGTGTATTAACAATACTATTTGACCTTGATCATAATGGCACATACCTGTAATCCCAGTGCTTGAAGGCAGAGGCAGGAGGATTACCATGATCTGATACCAGCATAGTCCACATAGAGTTCTGGGTTAGTTTGAGCTATCTTAGCAAAATCTTTTCAGATACAAACATACTTTGAAAAGCAAAAATTACTTGAGAAAGCAGCTGAGGTACTGGTTGGAGGACAGAATTGTCAAGTACCCCCTGATTATTACCTGAAAAGCTCAGCTTCCTATGAATCTAGATTCTCAGATTAGGGTCATAAACTGAGAATCTCTGACCAGTGACTCACCTAGTTTTATCCCAGCCTCACCCAGAACTTTGTACCCTGAGCAAGAAAACACTGTAGGTCAGAATAGTGTGGATCTTTGTGGTTTTGAGTGGCCTGATTCAGAAATCTGACCAGGCAGTAGTGGGGCACATCTTTGATCCCAGCCCTTGGGAGGCAGAGGCAGACGGATCTGTGAGTTTGAGGCTAGCCTGGCCTACAGATCGAATTCCAGGACAGCCAGGACTACACACAGAGAAGACCAAGCCAAACTAACCAACTAACCAACCAAAAACAAAACAAAACAAAACAAAAAACAAAACAAAACAAACAAACAAACAAAAAACAAAACAAACAAACAAAAAACCCAAACCAAATCAAAACTCAGAAATCTGGCTGACTGCACCAATCAGATTTCAACATAAAGGCACACCATGAAGAACCCACTGACCACACTGTAAAAACCGGTGCTTTGTAGTCATTGCCCTTTCTTCTCAGCCAGGCCAGAGTAATAAGTTGGCAAAAGGTGGCTTCTTCAAACTTCACACCTCAGAGGTCCCCCCACCCACTAAGAATTAGAATGCCAAGTCATTTTCTCTGAAGGAGATAATTCCCCATTTCCATGCTAGATTATGTGAAGATGTGGAGTCTGCTCTATAGAATACTTCATCTGATTGTGAAGAACTTTTGGGGGGTTCTGGATTCCCCAATTGTTTTTATATTCTTGGTTCCCTTAGTGGATTTTTGTTATTTTATCGCTTTACTTAAACCAAGGCTGTCTTCTTTCCCCTCCGAATTGTAAGCCTCTAACTGAACATGCAGCTTGCTCTCTCTGTTTGGTGTATGAAGAAATAAACCCCACTCTATGAAAGCATCTGTTACTGATGAAGTTAAACCGAGCTGTAGGACGATACAGGTCCTAGTGAATTCTCCCTTGCAGGGTGTAGACTTCGATAATGGAGGCCCTGCCCTCCTCTTTTCTCACGTGTGATGTCACCCTTACCCACACAAGGAAGTGTTTCTGGAGAGTCAAGGAAGACATTTCTAAGACCCTGGACTAATTATGGTGGTTGGTGTGGCCCCAGGCCATGTTTCTAAAATTCTCTGCGGGTGTTCTAAGAATTGCAAGCTCTAAAATGAAGCTCACGGCCTGCCCAATCAGAATTTTTGGGAGTTTGGGTGAAACAGGGGTGGGCTTGTAGTTTTGTCAGTTCTCCGGGGAATGAGAAGCTTCATCCTGAAGAGTTCGGATACTGGGTTCATCACTGCACCTGTCTGTCAGGCAGCAGCTCCGCAGGGTCAGAGGTCTTGAGCGTCTAGGATTCACACACATTCACTCCTCTGCCCTGGACACTGCAACACAACGCAGGATAAAGCTGCCACGCTAGTCGCTAGTCGCGTGGCCTGCTTAAGAGATAACTGGACAGCTCACTAGATCCCTCGTTTGACTGCAACAGCAGGTGCAGAGGTGGCAGCCTCAAGAGAAGTCGTGCTCTGGAATCAACTTTTGCCAGGTCGTTCCCTTCCTTAGGCTAAAATTTCCATCATTTGGTCCTGGGGACTATAGCTCAGGCAGGGGCCGTGGGCGGGGCACTAGCTGCCTCTAAGAAGTTTCTTGAGGGTCCCTTGGTTCCATAAGAGCCTCTCCTATCCACGTGAGTCTTCGTTTTGCAGTGGCGTTACTTTCCTGACTCTGTTCGAGAAGGGAAGCAACGCTTGGCTCAGGGGTAGCCAAAGAGCTAAGGTTGGTAGGGACCAATCGAAGAAGGCTTTACTAAAGAATGCTCATGACGGACAGGGTTGGAAGGTTTCAAGTAAGCATCGCCAACTGGCCCCTTCTCACCCCAAACAAGGAAAACAAAAAAGTGTTCTAGGCTAAAAATATATATATTTAGAAGGTCTCTTCGCGCAGGCGGATGGAGTTTTCCAGCTGCCTGCCTGGCCCCGGGAGAACTTGGCCGCGCAGCAGCCGATTACACCCAGCTCTGTTGGGATGGCTCCGAGCCGTCTGCCCTGACGTCAGCGAGGCTCTGGGCCCTGCTGTGGCGAGATAGGAGAGCGCGGCCCGGGCGCAGGCGCGGCACTAATCACTCCCAGATGTCCCTAATAGCAGAGATAAAGACGGACAGAGAGGCCGGGAATAAATTTGTAATCAGGGCTCTACCATCTGATCATCAAAGCGGCCGAAATGCCGGGAGAAATTTGGAGGGAACGTGTGTGCAGGGGCTTGGATGCTCGCGCTCCTGGATGAGAACCGGCCTGGCCAGGGTGGAACGTTGAGAACCCGGGAAGAAGTTTAGAACTGCGCAGGAGTCCGGGATTCTGTTACGTTAACTTCTAGAAGGCCGGCCGGCCAAAGCAGCTCAGCCGTCATAGGCTAATTAGAACTGGGGCAGACAGTTACTGGGCATTGTAGCACACCGGCTGGGTGGTGAGGCGGCGCTTTTAGAACTGTCCGGCCCCCGGAAACGTGGGATTGGTTTCCTCTTTTGGAGCGGCCCCCTTCTTCCTCTTTTAAACAGTTAAAAATACCTAATCCCCCCCTCCCACACACACCCCGATAATCTCCATAACAGCAATTCATTGCATCGTCGCAAAACTTTTAGGCTGTTGGGGCCTCCATCCGATTTCTGAACCCCAGTCTGAGTTCCTGGGATTTTTCTTCCTGTCCTAGAGATCCGAGGGCTGGGACTGGACTGGAGAGAATTCTCGCGTGTTCGGAAGACTCGTTAGCGCCCTCTCCTCGTGCGGAGATCTGGGCCGGAGAATTTGACTTTCAGAGGCACCGGTTCTCCCAAGTTAAGATAGCATGACTGGATGGGTAGCGGCCAGGGCTTATGCCACCACAAACTTCCTTCTAAAACCAACTCCGTTTCGCATCCACCGGCCAACCTTTCTTCAGACTCCGAGTACGTAGACACGCACAGGGAGAAGCAAGGCACATGTAAAGCGGCGGTCGAAGAGAAACCCACTACCCGTGCAAACGACTTTAGAAATGGCACAGGTTTAAAGACACAGGAATAACGGAGCAGATCCCTGCTGTTTGGAGACCCTCTGTTCCAAAGCAAGTCCAGACTTTTGTGGCATCCTTTACTGTTCTTTCGAACACACTTCAGGCCCTTGTACCTGGCCCAGGTTCTCCCCCTCAAAGTCTCTCAAGAGGAGCCCCAAAGCCCCTGCCTCCTGCAGTTTATAGTTTTGCATTTGAAATCGTTCTCAATTTCCACACCTCTTCTGCAAAATCTGAAATCCTTCACTGCCCCCTGCCTCTCTCCAGCTACTTTGAAACTGCAGGAGGCTAGTTCTGAGATTCTAGCTTTGGGGCAGCAGCCAGCAGGGCCACAGGTGAGGGGCGGGGACTGGGCCATCGCTCCACGTGGGATTCAGGCAGACACATTTTCGGAGGATCCCCAAGAGTGTCTTCATTCATGACACTGCTGCATCCATTTTCATCGGTGAAATCAAAAGCCTTTTACAGCCCAGAAAGGCGGCCTAAGACCTGAGGCCCACAACGAAAATGCTGCAACTAACGGTCCTAACCAGAGCTCCCTGACTCCCTACTTCCTTAGTGTGGCCCTGAGGCGGAGGAGGCAAGCAAAGTACCCCCCCCCCCAAGTGACCTAGCTGTCATTTGGGACGCGCGCTCTTGAAGCTGCTGTCAATGCTCCTCTCTTGGAGCGAAAGTCCTGGAAGATTGAGCCGAGGAGAATGCTGAGTCCACTGTGAGGCTCCCAGATGAGAGAGAGAGAGAGAGAGAGAGAGAGAGAGAGAGAGAGAGAGAGAGAGCTTTTGCCTGCAGACGCTCCAGGGTTATCAGGCTTTCGTCCTGCGTGGAGGTCTGGGGCCAAACCCTGACAGCCAGATCGACCATCAATTCACCTTCCGCGCCCCAGCTTCCCATTTAGCTTTTAACGTCAAATCCTACATTTTTGTCGGCTCCGGTCTGTCTAGAACGCTTGTGAATTCGCTGCAGGAGTGATTGCTCTTAACAAAATGGCAGCAAACACATTATCAGAGCAATTAAAACAGAGGCCTTTTAGCCCGTCCCACAAGCAGGAGCTTGGGGTCTTTGCCCTCTACTGCTTTTAAACAAAGGAGAAAAAGAGACGTTTTGTAGACGAGAAAAACATGGGAAGTACAGCAGAAATCCTGCTCACTTCATCGCTTCATCGGGGTTTGACAAGGCAAGGCAGGTTTATTGGGCGGCTAGGGATGCTGGGAACAATTGAGATTCGGGACTGAGGGAAAGGATAGTCTGTGTTCTGCAGGTTGAAGTGTCCAGCTAGTTCAGGACTGTGGCTCAGAGGGGTTGTTCAATTGAGGTACTGGAGTACCCAGGGCTTTCTGCTGGCTGAAATATTAAGTCAGCTGGATTTCTAGCCCGCTGGGATTTTCTGACAGGTTGAAATGGTAGTGTGGATTCCATGTCAGGGCCTAGTACTGGCAGGCTGGAGGTAGAGCAGACCCTGCAGCTCAGTGGCCTTGGATAGTCAAAAGGGATGGATACCAAGGTTGCCCATCTAAAAACAGGAGGATTAGTAAAACAGTAACACCTGGACAGCACACCAGCATCTTTTAGTTCCCTGTGCTGGTATTTAGTAAAACAGAAAACGTGAATAAACCAGAAGTACATTAAGGCCCAAAGAGAAGCCCCAAGCAGGCCCAGGCCCAGGCTCATGGTGAAGATAAGAAATGTCTTTAAACTACCACCAGTCCCTTCACTGGCCACTCTCTTAGCGTGCTTTCTTCTACCTCTAGAACCTGTAATCTTCCTTCTGAGCTGTTAAAAGTAAAGATGCAGTAGACCTTTGCAGGCAAAAGGAAAGAGCCGCTTGGCCAAACAGTTAAGAGCTACAGAAAACCTGGGCTATCCCCCACCCCCTTATAAACAAAGGCAAGTGTCTGTAAACACAGCCCCTTGCCCACCAGGTCGGCCCAGCGCCTGCTGACCTAAGGGGAGAAAGTTCAGATCGCTTTGGCCTAGTTGTTCTAACCCCTCGCCCTTGTGTTGTCAGCCACCCGCAGAAGTCCGAAACACCACTCAGCCCGCCCCCACCCTCACCCACGAAGGTCTGGTCAGGCTAACTGCAGACCACCCCCGGTCAGAGAGCCGTGGGAATGCTCGAATGTCTGTGCCCAAAGGCAAGGTGTGAACATCGCCGCAGGGATGGCTAAAGACGGAGACCCTTTGGCAAGGCTCTACAGCACGGATTTATATACACGAGTTTCATGAAACAAACCGGTTTAATACTTTTCATCTTCCTCCCTCCCTCCCCGACATCCTTCCCCTCCTCCCCAGTTCTCCACCTCCAAGAGCCCCTTCTTAATAGTACTCTAGTTTCTTTGATTGCTAGAGCTAAGAGTGAAGCTCTATCTAGCCAAGCCCTCGCCCGGGAAAAGCAGGCCGCAGGGACTTTCTTCTGGGGTACAGTACCCAGACACAGCAAAGGCCGGGGCAGGGTGAAGTTCCCGATGGCTGTTAGACAAGGGGAGGTCGCCACTTGCTCTGGCTGCAGCACCGAAGACTTCAGACACCGAGCAGTTAATATTGAGTTCCCTGTAGCTCCTTGTAAATCTAACCCAACCTCTCGCCCCCCTTTAAATCTGTGGTCTTGTTCGCGATTTCTTACTTGATGTAAAATTCCTTGTTACCTAATCATAGACTCTTTTTCAAAAGACTCCCCTCCCCCATCGCCACCAGGCAGATGAGAATCTTCCGATCTGGACGGCAAGCAAAACCCCCTCCTCTCCTTTTTTCTCTCTCTCTTAAAAAAAAAATCTTGGATGAAAGCCCTATATTTTGAACTAAATGCCCCAGACTGTTTCCTGTGCCTGTAATAAGGCCTGGGATACTCCTCACACCTCCTCCACAGAAAAAGCACGCTCCTCAAACACGAAGCACCAGGCACAGGGCTTCCAATTGATACCTGTAAAACAAGGGCACCCTTCCACCTTCTGCACCAAGCACAGGCCCCTTCTCCCAGCCAGACACTCCTAAAGACCGTTCAAAGGTCTCCTGAGAGGCTCGGGAAGAAGAAAACAGATACCACTGGATGGAAGCCCAAGGCTTTGGGCAGGCTTTTCACCGGGACACTTCACTTTAATAAGCGCTCCTTCATGTAGGAAGCCTCAGGTCACATTGATTGATTAGAACCACTGACTCTTTCAAATAAAGTTGGAGGCAATTACGATAATTTAGTTTACTTCTGAATATTTTAAATATTATGAAAACAAGTATAACAGCTTTGTTTTCAAAATTCTTTTGAGGTATCACCCATATAAAGATTAGTTTTTTTTTGTAAAAAAAAACACACAGTGGTTTATTGAATACTCACAACGTTTACACCTTCAATATTAATTAAATTCCACTTAGTTTTAGAGGACGGAAGTGCACAAAACAAGTAGCTGGTGGAAACATCTTCGAATGGGGAACAACGACATTTGAAATGACAGCACTAGATAACTGATCCGCAACAGAAATGTTAGCGGCCCTGCTTTCTGCTTTGAAATAAAACTTTATAACCCCCAGGAATATTTATATCCAAAGGCCGAGTATTAAAGATACGCTTCACATATGCACTAGTGTCCACTTCTTTATCTGGAAGGAGTTGGGTAAGTGGGGGAGGGGACAACGCTGGTGTCTACACAGCCAAGAGGGAACATTCACACACAGAAGGACGGGGTCCCTTACCACACGGGAGTGTCCTCTTCATATTAAAATATGGAATGCTTTTCTTCAAATATCCACTTTTTTTGGAGAGGGAGTTGGGGAGCGGATGCCTCAAAGGGGGGCAAAAATGGGGGAAGGAAATTGCACATAAATAAACCGGATGATCCAACTGCTAGAAGTCCTCAGAAGGGAGTCCGAGGGCTTTAGGAGAGTCCTGGGTCTGCATCTGGAGCCTTGGCCCGGGCTCTCCAGCTCTCTTCCTCCTCTTCACTGCTTGAGTTCCAGGGCCCAGACGTGTTGCGGCCAGCCTGTCCGGCCTTTGGTTTTCTTATCGTTGCTGCTCACTGTGCTTTTCAAGATTTCGTTCTAAACAGAAAGAGGGGGGAGAAATGGAAAGAGAAGTTTAGGGAGGATACCTGGTCCTTGTTACCTCAGCCCTTCCCAGGCTGGAGGACACAGCTTAAGTACAAGAGCTTAAGAAGGGGTAACTCCGGGTACCGGCCCCAGCAGAAGTTAGGCAGGTTTCCTGTGTTTTAGCTACATCCGTGGCCTCCCCTCGCAATGTTCAAGGGCCCAGTCGCAAGTTTATAAACAACGGCCCGATTTCTAGTCGTTTACAGGGAAGCCCGGGGTCTTATTTTCCCTTTGACTGCTATTGAAGGAGAGGAGGCAGGGGCGGGTGCTAAATCTGCCTTGCATTTTCAATAGCGATCCCACTTTCAAAGCGACCTCACATTCTGGCCTGGGCCTCTCCCGCCAGGCAGCAGCGTTTCTGTGCCCTCTGCAGTTCGTCTCCAAGGCCCTTGAAAGCTCTGGTTATTTGGAAGGTCATTCCATTCCGCAGCAATCAGAGGGCTTCGAGCCACAAAGGAGAAAACCTCCACAAATGGAATTGTTTCCCAGGTTCCTCCTAACTGACCGTAGACCTATCCCCAGCACCATTTTCCAGACAGTTGGTAAGAACCTGAGAACACTTTAAATGTCTAGCATAAATTCGTGTTAGTGTTAATAACAATGACCACAATACCTCCTTTTTTTTAACTCTTAAAATGCGCATCCAAATAAAGTAATACTCGTGACGTACAGCGCTTGGGAAATTATGGTTTAACATTACATTCAAAGAGAAACTAAAGTTACATTTTTATGTTAAAGGTACCTAATGTTTACCGTCACCTCTCCCGTGCTATAGCGTGTGAATAAGCATAACATTTTCTTAGTGTTGGAGTCAGAGGAAGCCTTCGTTTTAGAGTGGGGAATGTGATCAATAGTGAAATAATTGGAACTCAGAGATCATTGACAACTTATTATGGAAATATTTAAAAGAAAGCTTGAATTGGAACCAAAAGATAGCTCTAATGGCCTCAGAATGAGGAGACCCGGCCAGTGCGACTGGGAGATGGGTCAGTCCCTACAGTTTAGGAGGCCGGTCCTAAATGGCTAGAGGAATAGAGAACCTCAAGGTAAGACCAGAAACTCTGAGCGTAGGTCTAAACCTTTCTCCTCTGGCCGCTGACATCCTCCAGTCTTCCCACCTTTTGCAGGAAACCATCCCCACCACAACCTGGTGAAAACAAACTGGCATCCAAAGAAAGAGGTATGCAATTTCTTAACCTTACTGGGAAGACCCGAACAGCGGTCCCACGAACCCTGAGCCCCTCACCGCCCCGTGCCCCAGTACTAACCAGCTCTTTCTTCCTCTTCTCCTCTTTCACGTCGGTCTTCTTGATCTCCGCCTTGAAGGCCTCCGCCTCGCCGTTTTGGTCGTCCTTGGCCAGCAGATCCATGAGGTAGGCGATGTAGCTGGTGGCCAGGCGCAGTGTCTTGATTTTGGAGAGTTTGGTGTCGGCAGGTACGTTGGGGATGCACTCCCGCAGCTCGGCGAAGGCGCTGTTGATGCTCTGAGTCCTGCGCCGCTCCTTGCGGTTTGCGGTGCCCCGGCGCTTCACCGGGCGAGGCCCCCCCAGGCCCGGAGGCCCCGCACCGGGCGGCACTCCCCCATAATGGGAGTGGTCCAGGCCGGCGGCGCCGCTGGCATACTCAGGGCTGTAGGACAGGGCCATGCTGTAGTCGGGGGGCGACATCTCCGGGTGGCCAATAAGCCAACCGTGGAAGTAGGGGTTCTCCTCGTGGCTGCAGCGGCTGGCGGCGGCGGCGGCAGCGGCGGCGGCGGCGGCGGCGAACGGATAGCCCTCATGGTGCACCACGGGGTGGTGGGGAAAACCCCCCACCAGACTCATCTCGCCTTCCGTGGCCCTCCACGCGCCCCAGCGTGCGCGCAGACCCGCCGCGCCCTCCGCCCGGGCCCCGGTCTCGACGATCGGCGGCCTCCCCCACCCCCCACCCCCCAACCCCCGGGCTCCCGGGCCGGCCCGGCAGCCGCAGAGGGGGCCGCTGCAGCCCGGGGCCCGCGCCTGGCCCGCCGGGCCCGCCTCAGCTGCGCCGCGGCCGCCGGCTCCCCATGGGGCGCGGCGAGCTGGTCCCGGCACGGTGCGCCCCTGCCCGCCGCCGCTGCCTGCCCGGCTCTACAGCCCGCGTGCCGGCTCCCGCTTTCCCGGCTGCAGCGTCTAGGCAGAGCGCTCCGGTGCTCATGCAAAAGTGCCGGCCGGCTCCCGCGAGGCTGTCCCGCAGATGCCGGGGCACGGGACTCCTGACTCCGAAGCTGACCTGGAATCCGGGGAGAGTCCGAGCCGGGACTGGAGGAGCCGGCCCGGCTGTGCCGGGGGGCTGCGGGGTCGCTGCTCAGCGTGGAGTTACCTCGGTGCGACCCTTCCTTTCCCGCCCCTTCCCCTCCCCCACCAGCCCGTTCTGGGTTCTTGGGCGCTTATTGTTTTAATAAAATTTTTGGTTGTTTTGGTCCTTGAGTGTGATTTGTTTTTAAAAGCTGCGAGTAACGTGTCCGTCCTCGCTCCTCTCAGGCTCTCTCGGAGGCTTTGCAGAGAGGTCTCAGCGCATCCATTTTCTAAGATCCTCTCTTCTCGCGACAGGAATTTGGGGCCCCTGAAGGCTCCTTGGAGCTGAGAAGCGGTGACTGGGCTCTCGGAGGGTTGTGCACAGTGGCCGTGGGAGCTCCCGGGTGGCGGCGGCGGTTCTTCTGGGCTGGACTCGATGAGGGGAGGAAGCCGATTTTCCCAGCAAGATCTCCATGTACAGCTACATCTTTAGGGCCGCTCGGGTTAATATATGTCGTCAGAGGCTCCTCACGCCAATCCCGGGGCGGCGGGGGCGGCGCCTCGCGCACTCCGCAATAAAACTTTTTGATGTTCACGTTGCTAATTGCTGAGGTCCTCTTCTAGGATTGGCTGTCCACTCATAACTATAAGATAATTAAAACGGGGGGGGGGTAGGGTTAAAAAAACTTTTTATCAGCCATAGGTTAATTCAAGTGTTTAACAGATGCTTCACTATTAAAATACCCCCCCCCAATATTGAAGAATCTCAAACCAGGTACAGTATTATTTCACTTTCTTTTCTGGTTACAGGGGTTGGGGTGAAGGGAAGAAGGAACGCAGATAATGCTTTTGTCAAGTATCTTTTTTGGGGGGGGGAGGTAGGTAACTGAGGCACGAAATCGAGCAGGCAGCTTCCTGTAGTTTTGTGCCGGGTCGGAGAAGGGGGGGCGGTGTGGTGGCGACAAGAGTCTGGTGGCGGCCGTACGGATCCCCATTAAGGTGCAGTTGGGAGCAGCCAACTCTCTTTGACTAGGCTGGTGCCCAGCGCTCTTTTGACCCCGCAGACGTTGGAAAAATTTCAGTGGCTCTTTTGCTTAGGAACTGATTTGGATGACTCGGGTTCTAGTGACAACTTGCAGAGATGGTGGATGGGAACTTCGGTTTGTAGATGCACTCATTTGCATATTCTTCTGGTGCAGCAACCCCAAGACAGACTTTGGAGGTTTTCAAAGTGGGGCACCTCGATTTCTCGAATCTGTGGTGTGGCGAGTACCCGTGTTCCGCTGGTTTAACTAGCCTGTTTGGTAAGTAACTGAATAGTTTTTACAGCGTGTTCGGAGCTTATTTTCTAGTTTTTATGAACAAACATATAAATATATCTCTGCATTCCTGCCTCCCCCATAAAAGCGGGCATCTGTGGAAACCAGGTTTAGTTATCGGAGGGGAGCCATTAAACGGCTGTTTAAGAGGCAGGCAGGGAGGAAGGCTCGTGGATGTTTAGACTGCTTGCCTTGGCGATCTTGAACGCATTAGAACGGAAAATGGATCTCTACTTGTAAGTGAGCCGGCCGCGAGGCAGCCAGGCAGACCCCCTAACAGCGCGGGTGGAGGCGGTCATTGGAAGACTCTGAAATCACCCTGTGGCCTTGGCCGCAGATGCCTGGAGAGGCCAAGCGTGTGTGAAGATTCCTTCTACTCACTCGCATGATGGAGGTCGGTGTGCAACAGGGTGTGCAGCAGATGCCCGTAGGCTGTAATTTCGATCAAGTTTAGGGCTGGCCTTGAGAACTAAGTGGACAGGCAGAGGGCACACAAGTGGCTCCTCCTTGGGCATCGTTCTTTGGAGGTAGGGGCAGTCTGGTTCCAGACATCAGAGAACCCAGCCTAAGGATTCCGCATGAGCAGTTCTTTCCGTGCCCCTGGCTGGCTATGGTTCTGTGCCCAACTGGTTGCTCCCATGGTCTCCCGACTGAGACCTTGCTGGTTACTGCATTGTGGTAGTCTCATTGAGAGTTTTAAAATATAGACATATGGAGCTAGGTGGTGGAGAAGGAGGAAACTCAAAGACTGGGGCCTATCTTCTGTCCATAGGGCCAGTTTTCCCTGTTCAGTTCCCAGCAGAGGGTCCTAAGATGGAGAACAAATCCTGGATGGGAAATAGCTGGAACCAGTCTTGCTGGTTAGCCCAGAGGATTGCATTTGGTAGCAGGATAAAATAACGACCCAACCTGGGTGGGTCTGTAGTTGGGGGTACAGTGAGAGTTTTCAAGAGAACCATTTCTTCAAGGAAAGAATAGGGGTAGTGTGGTGGAGGATTCTGTTTACATTTTCACCAGAAGGGTACCCTGAACCAGTAAATACTGGGAGTTCAATCCTCTGACATTTGATACACTTTAAAAAAAAAGTCTGTTTATAAAAACATGTAGGCCTTGGGAGCAGGTAGACCAAGTAAGATGATTGCACCGTGGCCAGCAACAGATAAAAGAAAAAAATTAAGCAAGTGAATTTCTTGGCTGCCTTAGGAAATTGACTTTTAGGGGCTTGGGAGATAGAAGAAGAATCCAGAGAAAGATAGGGCTAAGGATCTATAAGCTGTCTGTCTTCCAGTGGCCCTGGAATTTAGGGACCAGAACTTGCTACTTTTAGCCCCCTTTCATGCCTTTTAAATTGAAACCAATAACAACAAAAAGCATGGCTCCAGATAGCATCTTCACAAGTGATAAAAGAAGTAGATCGATAGCATGGGGGCAGAAAAGGGGCCGTAAAAGAGGCTAATCTGACTATCTTTCCGCACTGACAGCACCATTATGGGGTAAGCTACAAACCAGGGGGCTGAAGCTTCATGTATCTCAGGAACCCGAATGCAGAGACTAGAGCTTCAGAAAGGCAGTCTGGAGGAAGCTGGAGAGAGGGGACAAATGGGTAAGTTTTGGTGGTTTCTCCCACGTAGTAGCTGGCTGGCTCTAACTGAGTGGTGTCTTTAATAGGTTTGTTCACCTTTTCATTTTAGTATCTTTGGACACGTTTTACTCAGGAAGCTTAGAATGTGGGGTTAGCTTGCTGCTTTGCAAAACTACCAAGCTAAGATGCTGTTTTAAATTTGTCTCCATTTTATGTGGCCTACCCCCATGCAGGGGTGGTCCTGAGATAACTAACAGAGTGATGTGGTGGAGAAGTTGGCACTTGTGATCAGGGAGAAGGTGGGCTGAGAAGGCAGGTGTAGAGTTGCCAGCTTAGATGTCAGCCTGCCCCCTCATTCTTGGGCTGTACTATTAAGGCCTCTGGAAAACTACTCCCTTAGGGTACACATTTAGAATCCCCAAAGACCAAGGAACTGTGATGTTGCTGGCTGTGGGCCATTCTGGGTGCCAGGAGGAACCTTACAGAGGGTCATCTGTCTCCTGGGAGACTGAGGGCTGAGCGGTCCTGGGTCTGCACACCATCACATGAAGGCAGCCTAGGTTCAGGGTAGTGTTGGAGATTCTGTGTCCATAGACTTCTCTGCCGCTGATAGTGTATCCACAGTGTTGTACGGTACATCTTCTTTCAGCCAAACAAGCAAGGATGGTTTTAAACATTTATTTTGTGCCTATGTCACTTGTCTTTTTTCTTTTACTAGCACTTTCTTTTTCTGAAAAAGAATCAAAGAGCACGAAAAAGGCTGGGGACTCCTCTTGCTAGCATTTTGCCCCTGTGAGATATTTCTTTTAAGCTCTGTTTCAGCCAAATATTTTTCTAAACTTCAGTCTCTTTTTAGGGGAAATTCAGATCTTTTCGAGGTATTTATTATTTCAAAGGCAAGGACAGTTTTGTATCTTGTGCTTTGCTCAGGAATACTCAAAATAAACTGGATCTGAGAAGAACCAGGCCAGAAGGTCATAAACACACATTTTATATTTACAGGAATTATGGCTCAATTCCCTTCATCATCTTTCAGACCTCTTCTCTTACCTTCTTTTCCTAACTAAAGTAGTAGAGAATTGATCATGAACATTCCTTTAAATATCTATAACACGGTGAACTCCAGAACATGCTAAGAACCCCAAAGGAGTACCAAGTCCAGAAGGTGTCAGGAAAAGGAATCTTATTGAAGATGCAAGCTCTGCCTCACCTGCTCCAAAGACACTGTTTCTTATATACTCTAATCGCCCTGCAGGCCTTTTCTCTACTGGGGGGCACTGTGTCACATTACTTGTTAGCCACTTAGTTCCTCCATGTTTTAGGACATCCAGAACAAGGCCTCCCAGCTGAGTGGCAGCAAAGGTCGCCCTCTGATAGGGCTTTTGTCTTTTCCTTTTGTGGTGGTTGTCTACAGGCATGGTAACAATGCTTCAAAGTAGGGAATCCTGTCGATTGAACTTTTAAGGAAGCAAAGGGCAGGAGAAGGTGCCCTTGACTCTTATGTGGCTTTCCTTTCTTCTGAACAATTTCTTCTTGGATTTTGGGGGAGGGTGGGGCATTTGGGGAGTAGACCCTCTTCCTCTTAGTTCTCCATTCAAAACAGATCTGTTGCAGATGGAGGAGGGAGGGGCTGGTTCAAAGGCAGGGATGACTATGGAGAGGTTGATTTTTTAGAAAATGAATTCTTTAGTTCAAGTGCGCCTAGCAAACAGCAAAGCCAGGACTTGCTAAGTGCCTAGACATTTCTTCCCTTATTTTTTCTTCTCCTTCCTCCTCCCCTTTCCCCCTTCTTTCTTCTCCCATAACTTACCCCCTCCCCAGAAGTTTTGGGGCTTATACATTACTTGTCCTTGTCACTGAACCTGAGACTCATGGAAGAATGAGGCACTAGTTTATCCTTAAGTTCTCTATGGAAAATCCTACTATCCATTATGACCCGGAGTAGATCTTCCATTTTCTTCAATAACCCATGACTGCATTCTTTCATTAATGAAATGATTGCTGCTGTGGAGAGTTCTCATTGATGAAGAAGGATTTGGTACTTTGACAGGTATCTGTAAATTAAGAATAACTCATTCAGACTAAAGGCAACATAAAACGTGGTGTGAACAGGCATTGCCAAAGATAGTATTACATATAATAATATTATATTTAACATATGAGTTGTTATTATAGTAGTCTCAAGAAGTATGATAAATCTGACCTTTGCCGCTTTGTAGTAAAATCCTTGGTTTAGAATAAAAGTGTTACAAGACAATACATCCCTCAGGATTTATACAACATGCTCTAAGAACTGCATACACATAAAAATATTTCAGGGCTGGATAAATATTTGAGAGGTAGACCCTGGCTTACATTCCCAGCACTTAACAAATAAAAAAGAAACACAATAAAAACAACGTAATAATAAAATAAAAATGAAAGATAAAAAGAATTCTCTTTTTCCGAGCTGTAAAGAAACCATTTAAAATTCCGATGAGAATGTGAATGTGATTTTGCATTCCCACTCTCTGAACTCGCCAGCAATGGATTTAAGCTAGCATTGCCATTCAGTCTGGGGTCCAGAATAAAATAGAAATGAAATGGCTGCTTAACACGTGGAGCTTCTGATGCATCACTTGTGGAGCTGGAGAATTTACTTATGACTTGAGTCCCGTTTCTTCCCAGTCCTAAGTGCCATATTAGGGGCACTCCACAATGTGGCTTCATTTGCAGAACCACAGAGATGGATTGCTTTAGCTCTGACAGTTCCTTACAAGCTTTTTCTGCACTCTTCTACAGTCTTCGCTTATAGACAAGGAAGGGACGTGAGCCAGGATGGTTAGGTTTCAGGTTAACAAAAAGAAACACTTTTATTGTCAATATTAATGGCAAACTTCGATTTTTACAAGCCTTGAGTTGAGCAGATCAAAAGCAGCTTGTCTTGAGTTCTCAGTATTCTCTGGCGCTTAGACAATTACCTGCAATTTTGGTTCTAATGAAACAATACGAGAAAGTTAGTTACAAAAAACTCGAAAGTTAGTATCTGAGTACCGATTTTTACCTGCACATGACATATTATGACTTAGTGATTTATTCCTTCAGCTGGAGCTGAGTTTTGAAGGTGAATTCCTTCAAGAAAACTATGTTTAAACAATGTCCTCACTTGCAATGTCATGAGTCTTTTTCAGTGTGTGCATTCCACGGTTGCCTTTCTGGCCGGGTAAGGATCCGGCAGACTGAGGTCTTCCTGGTAATTTGGGTACACCGAGTCTCCAGTTAATGATAGATAATCAGCCTTTAGGTCATTCGGTCATTCTCTTATTACAAACCCCTCCTGCTCTCTCTGATCTCCTTTCAAACTAAATTTCACACAAACAAATAAAGCAAGACAGGGACAAATTCTTAAAAAAAAAGAGGCAGAAATATTAGAAACTTCTGATATAGAACTCTAAACAAGCAAAGGCAAAGTAAAAGAGGATAGGAAAGAACATCTTATCAAAATGAACATGTTGTGTACAAAACATTAAAAGGAAAGGGTCTGGTTTCTGTTAAAGTGACAGAAAATTAAAATAAAAATAATTGCAGGCAGCAAAGTCATAATATAAACAGAGAAGTCAGGATACTTGCTGGGAATGCGCAGCACTAGGAGGCAAATTTGTTGTTACCGATTATGAATCTGCACTCTGATTGGAGAAGCGCTACTTTGTTCCATTTTTTCCAAAAGAGAATGCTTTTCTTTTTAATACTTGTGTGAGTGCCCATTTAAGTCAACACAGGCCCCAAACTCGAGGAATGAAAAAGTGGAGCTGCATTTTTCTTGCAAAGCATCCAACTTCAAACGAGGCAGTTATTTGCATACAGGAAAAGCAGAATTCCATTGAGAATGCATTTGGATACTTCAGGAAACCTGTGTGACTGGTGGGTTTTTTTTTTTGTTTGTTTGTTTGTTTTGTTTTGCTGACAGAAGGCACAATGCATTCTCGATCAAGAACAACGAAACCAGCCTTCTTCACCTCCTGGGGCTTTTCTCTTGCCATCTACAGAAGAGTGTGATTTCATCAAGAAACTTCAGATTGGCCAAGGTACATCTCAGATTAGACCCCAGGGAAAAAGAGCAGACGCTCCAGGGCTCAAGCAGTCAGGTTCTCTGGTGAGAGCGCCCCTAGTGTCAGCTTACTGTCTCTGCCCTTGACAGTTCCCTTTGAGGGAGGCTACAAAGCTGGTCGAAGACTACCAACTTCCCAAACTACCAAATTCCAACCTTACACCGGGTTGGAATTTTGGCTCAGAACTAGTTCAGCCTGACATTCTCCAAGTTACAAGGGATGATAACTTGTGAGATGGATGCTGGAGGTAGACAGACGCTCACATCATTGCCAAATGTGGGTCTGGCACCTTTTGACTCGCCAACCTCTTTGACAAAAGGCCCACCTTCCCAAGCAAGCGAAGAACCCCCACTTGACTGTTGCCTCTAAGTCCTTCCAGAATGCTTCCATACAGCAGGAGGCCTTCTGATTACAGATTTTTCTTCTGCACCCAAGTCAAGCCCCCCCCTTCTCTGAACTCCTTTCTGGTGGGGCAGCGCATACATCCTTGCTGTTCTCTGAGCACACAGTTTTCACTTCTCCTATTCTGTAAAAAAAAAAAAAAAAAAAAAAACCGCAACTAATGCTTTGCATAAAAAGATGCCCCAACAACTGGTGGGCAGGCGATTTAGAGAAACCCGGACGTTCTAATTGCAATCAGGTTGTTTTATTCTACGTTGAAGGCTATTAGAGCTGGTAAGCGACTTGGAAGTCATTTATGAGGGAACAAGACCTTCAACCTCAAGCCTTTGCGGGCACTGAGGAAAGTGTCTTCCAGATCAGTCTGGCTTGCCGGCTGCAGGACCAACCTGCTTTGGCTTCTCTGGTACCCATTTCAGGTACCTCAAACTCAAGAGTTGAAGGTAGCCAAGGCGGCCTTAACACTCCACCACTTCGATTAGTACCTTAGTTTCTCTCTTCATTGAAACAGTGGTGGAAATGAAACAGGCCTGGGGGTTGTGAGCTAGATTAAAAAGAACAAGGCGCCCTCGAGAGTGCTGTTTGATACCAGGCTGCGCTCAATAATCATTCACCTATTTTCTCCCGCCTCTTCGTTTATCTTATTTTTTTTTCTAATTTTTATTTATTTATTTTTATTTTAAATTCCCCTCTGGATCTAGCTGCCCCCCCAAAATCCAGCGCGACAGCCTTGGGAGTCAGCGGGCCAAGTGCGCCCTTCCAGTGCGGCCTAACTCAGGGCGTCTGGTCTGCCCACTCCACTGGCTGCATCCTGCCTCGTTGGCCTCCAGCAGCACAAAACCTGGTCTCTTGGGAGGTCGCTGCGGTCCTCAACGCTCAAGGACCTGCAGCGGCCCCGGTCTCAAAGCCCCTCTCTGGGGAGGGTAGGAGGAGACGAATTCACCACTTTCAGGTTAGGAGAGGTCGCTGCTGGGAACCGTGGGCCCGCACCTTCCCCCAGGCGCCTCCGAGAACTTTTCGCCCGATGCGGGCAGGAAGGGGTTAACCGCGCTGCCTCTCTTGCTCACCTCAGAGCCCCTGGTGCCGAGGGAAGGCCACCGCTCCCCCACCTCCCCCCAACCCGGTCTCATTAGGGAAACCCTCACCGCTATTTTCAACATTTCCTCAATCAAGTGCCCTGAAATAGAGCTGCACAAACAAATTGGCGGCAAAAGCGTAGATCTTGTCACGATGGAGGCGAATCCAACATTTCAACCTTGTTTGCTTTGCAATTACGGGCTTGGCTTGTGCCTCTGGTGCCACCGGGGCAAATTCGCTGCGGTCCGCTGACTTCTCTGCACCCCGAGCGGCTGGAGGAAGCGACCCGGGAGCCACTACTGGGAGAGGCGGGGGTGGCGCAGACAGAGGAGACTCAGCTAGGGCTTGGCCGGAGCCCTAGCTTAGACCTCTGTGCAAAGGGCGCACAGAGTGGGGGTAAACCGTGACTTTCCAGGTTCCTGGTTGAGCCACCGAAGTATATGCGACAATAATAAAACGTAGACTCCACGCATGGAAGCCAGTGCTGTCAGCTTCCTTTCGGTCCCCAGCTTCTCTTCCCTTCTCTCCTAACTTTTCTACAGTACGGGTTAGTGGTTCTGGATTTCTCCCTGCTTCCTTGCTGTGAAACTGTTAGCATGTTTTGTTGTCTTTGCCATAGCTGTTCCTGCTTGACTTTTTGAACATAGTTACTTTAAATGTGCTGAAAGAACCAAACCCCTGTCCTAGGACAGCTTTTCCACACATGTGGTTGGGGTCATCTAGCTCACTTTTCTTTCTTTCTGGGGTAGCCTTCCCTTCGGTGCTGGGAGCCTCGTTTGTGTCTGCAGAACAGTAGTTAAGTCAGTTCCTAAGCCTTATATTTCACAGACAATTAAATCTTGGCTGCTGTCTAACGAAATTGTAATATTTACTCTGCTCTATACTGAGAGGCACTTTTGGAGGAAAAAATAGCAAATATTACATTTCAAAGAGAAAATACAATAATAAATCTCTTTTTTATGGATTCTCCCACCATAAGTGGAAACAACATGATTTAAGTCTCTGCACTCCCCCTTTTCGAGGCCGGCTGGAACTGGAAGGCACTGTCACACAGTACTTCCATCCCTGATGGGGAGACACCTGCACCTGAGATTTCACGCTCCATTCTGGTGTTTGTTACGTGCAACAAGGATTATTAAATAGTACGGTCTTGGATGCAGTTTACTTTTTCTGTGGATTCAAGAAAGATGGGCGTGACTGGAGAAGCTATGGCTTCATGTCACTTTGCAAACAGATGGCTATTTTTCTTCCATTCGGCTTTCACAGTAGGGGAAGCTGAGAAAGAGAATACTTGTCTGAAACTCTGGAGTCCATACTGACATGAACTATATTATTTAATAATGTGTAAGGTGCAGTCTGTTTTTGTTTGTTGGTCATAAACTAAATTCATGGTCACTATGGTCAATAAGCAATCCTTTCTTCCCAATTAAAAACATTTTTCCCTTTTCAGTTTATAATGCCAGTTAGATTTTACGTTCTATTGTAGCTCTCAGTCTTAACTAAAGCAAATCTTAGGACTGATGCCTTCATAAATTCTGGAGTAGCAAAATGGAAGAATTACTGCATCTAAATCCTCAGAGGCACATGTACCCCTGCATGTTTCTTGTATCATTGTCCAGGCAGCTGATGGCTTTACTATCCCCAGGAATAGGAACCAGTAGTTGGAAAGGGTGCCATTTTATAAGAATTCTCTTTTCACCATAAGAATCGGTCTGGCATATTACCCCATGTACAAATTATACTATTACTTTCATGTGTGTTAATCTGTTTGGTATTAAGATGGTGAGAGTGTCGTAACCATTAACATGTTTTTACCATACAACTTTCAATTGGGTGATCTCAGATAATTATGAAGATGTTGAAGTTAATCCCACTTTAAGTGAACAACTATGAAAAGAACTGTAAGGCATTATTATTCTCATATAAATGCCAACAAACACGATTGTATGGGAACATGATTTCTTTCTATTTGACATTATCCTATAAGGATATGGCTATATTAATTTCTTTTAAAATCAGGGAAGTTTTCAATTATTAGTTTTCAACAGAACTTTTTTTAAAACCACAGTATTTTGTAATTCCAATAAACCACAGCAATTTGATACTGACAGATACTGCATTTTCTACATTATTGTTCAGCAATCTTTTTGCAAACTAAACCAAAAATAATATTCAAAACTATCAACATGTAAGGCACAATTATTAGGGTCTACATATTAGGTAAGCCAATGCTATTAAAATTAAAAACACGTGTTTGGCATAAAAATGTTTCTTTGGAATTCCTTTTTGGATACACAGTTATTATTTTAAAAACTAACTCAGATTTCTAAATACCGAGATTTCACTCTGAACAGGGATTGCATTGTTTTTAAACAGTAGCTCCTGGAACAGTATCTTCCTTATTATTTTCGACTTTCGAACAATTGGAATTGGGTAAATGCTTTCAGCTGGGAGAACGTTCCTAATACTTTTGTAGGTAACAGGATTCTTCATTCCTGCTGAGTGACAAACAGACAGTACACTGGACAGACTGCTCACCCTTTGCAGAAGCTACCAGAACATCTTCCCCCCAAGAGATAGCTTGTGATCCACCTAAAAGCAAAAAGTCTGTTAAATGCGAAATCAGAAAAAATAAGCAAGTGCTTTCCCAACTACGGTTTTGAAGTGATGGCTTAATGAGGTGCAGAATAGATAGGACCGAAGGATATAGAAAAGTATGACATGAAAAAGAGATTCTGCTTGAATGAAATCTGTTTTTGTTCATAAACAGGAGGCTGAGAAGCTAAATCCAAGATTATTATTTTCTTCAATTCAGTGGTTTTTAAAATTGTCCACCCCAGTGGATGAAGAAATCCAATCAAGGAACTACATGTAAATTCTTGTATATACACAAATGCTAGCTTACTGTGGTTTTACACGTTATGTTGAAATATAGACCTTTAAAGTATGCTACCACCATCCTTTCTAGCCTAATACACGGCACATTACATGTTATAAAGTACTGATTGAAAAAATATATCTGTGAGAAGATTTCTATAAATTCCTAATTGCTGAGCAAAATGTGACAAAGTTTTATCTGGAAGAAAGCCAGCAGTTTAATTGTTATTAATCAGGGACAAATAAATAAGGAAGCTGTCATCTTACATTCCTGGTAATTCTTTCTACTTTCTCAAACATTGTTAGGTTCTATGTATCTTGTGTTATTCAAGTCAAGATGATGTCAGTAATAAAATTACAGAATCTAATCAAGTAAGTATTTTTGCTTTATTACAAAATTTATGCATCATCTTGGACTACTGAATTGCTTAGTTGTTTTACTGTTGATTTTTTTCTTTTTAGATGTAACGATATTGAACATTTCTTCTAACGCTACTTCTACTCGCAAAGATAGCTGTGAGGGGTATCAAAGCTGAAAATAGTCACAGTAACAAAGCAACATTTAAGTCTGTCTGGTGTTGATTGGGCTTTGTAAATTATACTGCATTTAAAATCATGACTTTGGTATTTATAATGGGGGCATCTAAGGAGGGAAACCTGAGTCCTTCATTTGCACAGCTAAGAACATATAATCATAGTAGGAACCTTCCCTCAGAAGCGCTTCTCTACAGACATCAGGCATTTTCAATTCTTTCCCTACCCCCACACTTGTACTTGCATTTTAATTAGAAAGTTCCAGAATGAGGAAGGGGTGGATGTTCCAACTCACCAGGCTTTCCTCTGCTTAGACATCTTACTATCACAAGGCACCAATTTAGCTGCATTAACGACTACCGATTGACAAGTTTTCTCAGCTCTCCTGTCTTCCCCCTCCCCCGCCCCCATCAATAACTCTGATACTTGGAAATAACTGAGTCACATCCTGTCTCTTTCTCATTATAATAGATGGTAGTAATTTAAATTGTGGAAGAAATAAGAAGCTGTACGTACTTTTTTATGTTGTTATCTTTGCTCCACTTAGTGTTAGAAGGGACTTAAAGCATTTGTTTCGAGAATTGATAAGATGCTTTTTTTTTCCCTCAAAATCTGTTTGTGAGAATAATTCATGAAAATATGATTACAATTTACTTTTGATCTTTAGGTCAAGGTCAGTGATGTATTCTGACAGTTATTTTGATCCCAGGGAGAAACAAAATCACAATTGGGATGCAACCTGTCTTAAAACATTCATTTTGTTGTTAAAAGACAAATCTCAGCGATTCCTGGTGAGGCTTTTGCTATACATGTCAAGCACAGTGCTGTAGAGCACTGTGATTAGGAGCGGGGTCCAGGGAATAGGTTATTATGGATAGTCTGAACCCTG
Source organism: Ondatra zibethicus (assembly GCA_004026605.1). Lineage (NCBI taxonomy): Eukaryota > Metazoa > Chordata > Mammalia > Rodentia > Cricetidae > Ondatra > Ondatra zibethicus. The sequence continues at coordinate 55,938 of PVIU01009273.1, forward strand.
AGAACAGCCATCAACTGTGTGGCCTCAGAATACCCAGGTAGCCATTGTCTGCCTCAGTGGGTCCATCTGTAAAACATAGATAAGAATTTCAGTCATTATGTAAGGAACATTAGTGAGACTACACAGATGAGGTTCTTAGGAGGTCTGGTGTATATATGCTAAGTACTTAATAAACATCAGCCATTTTCCTTGGCATGACTCTACAATGAGTGGCCTGCCAGGGCTCTTTCCTGACAGTCATAGAGCATGAGGATGAGGGTAGTTCCCTGGGAGGGGCCTGCCTTGGTTTCCAGACCCCAAGCTGGGAGGAGGAAAGAAAGTTTCTGGTGTCTTCAGAGGTTCAAGAAAGACATGGCAAATGGGTGTAATGGAACATGTTTACAATCCCAGCAACTCATAAAGCTGAGTCCAGAGGGTCGACGTGAGTTCAAGGCCAGCCTATATGACTGATGATGTAGTCTCAAACAGACAAGGGGGAAAGAAGGAGAAGATACTGGGAGATGGTCCTGTGAAATCTACCCTTGTGCTATCTTCAGCAGTGTTATAATGCTCTATTGGTGCCTAACTGGGAAAATAACACATTAGGGAAATAAAATACTCTGGGGAATGGTTTTCTTATTTATTCATTTTATGTCAAATCTTCGCAATAATAAATTTTACGCATATTCTTTTGAAAAAATAACTAAACTATTTTGTGAACATCTAGTATATATAATAAACCCATGCAAAAATAAACAGGAGCCGGGCAGTGGTGCCGCACGCCTTTAATCCCAGCACTCGGGAGGCAGAGGCAGGTGGATCTCTGTGAGTTTAAGGCCAGCGTGGTCTACTAGAGCTAGTTCCAGGACAGGCTCCAAAGCTACAGAGAAACGCTGTCTCAAAAAACCAAAAAAGAAAAAAAAAAGAGAAAAAAGGAAAAAAAATAAACAGGGCCTAAGATAGAGAAGAATCAGGTAATAGACAAGTATTTTAGTGTAAATTTCAGACTTGTCTGTTAGACTGAGCTGATGAGCTGCTGCCTTGTCTCATGGCTGACTTTAGCTCTTAACTGGGAGGTGGCAGTCTTCTGCCATCCTTCGTAGATGGTTTCTGCCCACATTCTTTGCATGGTATTACACGGGAGGATCATGCAGGAATCCTTTATTCATGATGAACGTTTGGATTATATAATCTCCTTCTACATAACGGAGGCAGACAGATGGTAACACACCCTACTCTCTGCACTTAAGAAGCCACTGGTAGCCCATCTTGGGGTTATCCCTTTTCAAGTGAGGCCTTACGTGCCTAGAACATCGGCTGACAAAGGACCCACTGAGGGTGCTAGTGGTAATGGCTATATTTAATAGTAGTGAATAATTTCTACTTTTTTTTGACAGTAAAGCAAATGCAAGTGGAATATCTAATATAGTTCTGGCATTTTTTTTTGCTTTGTTCACTATTATGCTATACTCAGAAGTCATTAGTTTCCTGTCATTTTTCTCTGGCAAAATGAGCAAGACCTTTAAGTACATTGGATATAATTTCTGTTTCTTGCCTTTTTCTAATTCCACATGGTGGTACCATTCTTTTTATGTTTACAGATTATTCACACAATTTCTCATGTTCCCTCTACATCTCTCACTCTCTAAGGCAGGTCAGATTCTATTTATTCTAAAGACAGAGTTGGGGACGAGCCATCGGTAGTGTTGACTGAGATGCCAAGCAATCACCTGAGTTCATACAGTCGGTAAGTAGACAATCTGAGTTAAAAAGTCTGAAAATAATTTCATTCTGTTTCATGCTGTTAATTTTTAAAATAACAGCTGAACCGAAGGGAGAAATAGCAATAAAACTGTGAAGAAGTGATGATTCGCAGAGATGCTAGGAATGAATTAAAAGAACACACATATGTTCAAATATGGAAGAGTGTTAGGTCAATGGTGTAGCCTTTGTCGAACATGCATAAGACTCTGGGCTCAATCTCTAGGACAAAGCCAAAACAACATGCACTCAAACTGTGGAGGAAGGGAATTCATATTTGTTGAGTGCATATTATATCCTCTATTCTTTACATGATTATTCTTTTAACATAGCTCTTGACATGGAACAGCAGATTTCACATATAAAGAAATTGAGACTCCAAGTTGTTGAGTAATTTGCCCAAATACATTGTTATTAGCTTGTAGAATTTGAAATAAAGGGAGCTGACATTAAAAATGGACGTCCAAGTCCTGTTAACATAATACCGCAAATTTAATATTAAACCCTTCTTGCAAATTTTTGCCCCAAATTCTATTTCTAGATTTGGTTAAAATTAACCACAACAAAACTGAGCGCTAGCAAATATGAAAAGAATCTGGATTGCTCATACAATACTAGCGGGGATTGAAGCTATGATACCCTCTGGAAGATAATTTAGTTTGGTTGTTTCTAAAAAAAAAAAAAAAACTAAACATGGACAACTACAGGACTCGCATTGTGCTTCTGAGCATTTATCCCAGATAAATAAATACTTAAGCTCACTCAGAATGTTTATAGCAGCTTTATTCTCAATAGCCAGCAACTGGAAACAATCCAGATGTCCTTCAGTGGGCAAATAAACTATTAGCCATTGTACTGACATTTAAGTAACTATCAGTCATGATGGGGTCATACCATGAAATACTACTTAGCAATTAGAGGTAGAAAATCATTGATATGTACAGAACCTGAATCTTTAGAGAATTAGACTGGGTAAAAAAAGTCAACCCCCAAAATTCCACTTAATATTCTTCCTTCTTTCTCCATTTTCATTCGAGTGTGGCGTGGATGTGTAAGTTAATGTATGTTGTTGTGCACTCATATGTGGTGGTTCAAGGTTGATGTCAGGAATCATCATTGGTTGTTCTTCTACTGTATTCTTTGGGTCTCTTAGTCAAACTCAGAGCTATTGTGGCTAGGCTTGCTAGCCAGTTTGGTCTAGGGACCATTTATGAGGTTCTGGGGATCTGACTCCTCATGCTTGTGAGTCAAACATTTTAACCACTGATCCATCTCCCCTGTACATATGTATGTAATAACATTGAAATAATAAAATTTGAGAAATGGATGAAAGATTAGTGTTACCAAGCGTTGTAGAACAGTGGAGGAGAAAGGGAAGTGGGTGTGGCTGCAGAAGAACAAAGATCATTTCCTGCTTTTATTCTATTTTGGATCTATGTTCCCATGGTGTACTGATCTGGTGGGAGAGAGCACTTGCTGCCAAGGTTGATGGTCCCTGGAGCCTACATGATGTGAAGAGAACTGATTCCAGAAAGGTTGTCCTAGTCACAAAGGACACAGCGTGTAGTTAACTGTATCACAAGACAGCACTGGAGAAACTCAGTAAAGGAGAAAAGTATCTCTCTTGTTTTCTTTACCACTGCACAAGAATTTAAAATGACCACAAAAAGCCTAGTAAAAGGTCAGTGGATATTCTAGGAGGTCAGTTCCATACTTTCTAGAACTGAACTCACACTAGGGGAGAGATGGGATTGTGAATAAATCATAAGATTTCTATTTTTAAAAGATTTATTTATTTAATATGTATATAATGTTCTGCCTTCATGCATCCCTGCAGGCCAGAAGTTGGCACCAGATCTTATTACAGGTGGTTGTGAAGTACCATACGGTTGCTGGGAATTGAACTCAAGACCTTTGGAAGGACAACCAGTGCTCTTAACCGCTGAGTCATCTCTCCAGTACCAAGATTTATATTCTTAAGAAAGAGATTTAGATCATTTCTCAAACTAATCTGATTTTATTTTTCTCTGATATTTATTATGGGTTGTAATAATAAAGACCTAGGGAAAGACAAGATGCAACCTCAGTGACAGGATTTCTGCTTTGCATAGAACTTAAAATCGATTAGCTGACTGAGCTATACATTAGAGGATGAAACCAGATTGCATTAGACCCTACTGTCATATTCTATTTCTAAATGTTTCTCGTTATTCTTATCTATTTCTGACTTATTAAATTTCCTTCTTTTATTCTATTTTGGATCTATGTTCCCATGGTGTACTGATCCAGCGGGAGAGAGCACTTGCTGCCAAGGTTGATGGTCCCTACATGACACGAAGAGAACTGATTCCAGAAAGGATGTTTGTCCTCAGATTGTCACATGTGCGCTGTGGCACACGCTGCAGGCACCTATCCAGCTGTGCACACAATGTATTAAAACTGTTTTTAAAAAATCCAGTAAGTGTTTTCCTTTTTCTTGTGAAAAAGTGTCTCACTCACTAGGAGCTTGCCATGCTTTCGCCTCAGCCTCCTGGTGTTGGTATTACAGCAGTGGGCCATGGTGAGTTAGAACAGGTGTTCTCATTGCTGATTAAACGAGCAAAACGATAGCCTTGTTCAGATGTGAAGTAGAAGCGTATATTGAGTTCCAACTAATTCGCAGACAGTGTGCCTGCCTGTTCCGACTTTCAGAACGGAGTAGTGGGAAGCACGTTGAAGACTTTGTTGATGGTGTGTGGAGGGGATAAAGTACCACAGTAGGGCCAAAGGGTGGCCTCCTCTCTCCAGGCTATTGCGGTGCCACGGAACCCTCTGCAGACACCTACCCGTGCAGGGAGCTGCTGGCTTAACAAGTAGGGGTTAAAGTGTGAGAATTTCAGAACCTACTTTGGGGAAGGATTAAATAAATCAGAAGGTCTGCTGACAGCAATAGTATCTTTGAGCAGCTGATTTGAAACAGAATCAGAGAACTGAGATGAATCCCAGGTGGCCATTGGGAGCTGGGAAAAGTGCCGGTGACTTGGGTGACTGTTAGTTCTGCTTCATTTTAGCGCTGTGGATAATCTTTAGCGACAGCTTATTAGAAAAGATTACATTCAACACAGTGGTAGAATAAAGATATATTAATTTAGAGGGTCTCTCTTTTTTCTCTTTTCTTTATTTTTCTTCTCTCTCTCTCTCTCTCTCTCTCTCTCTCTCTCTCTCTCTCTCTCTTTTTTTTTTTTGCTTTTGAGGCAGGATCTCTATAAAGCCTTGGCTGTCCTGAAACTCACCACGTAGACCAGGCTGGCCTTGAACTCACGGAGATCTGCTTGCCACTGCCTCCTGAGTCCTGTGATTAAAGACTTTTGCCACCACCTCCTCAGGCCAATTTAGAGAGCATTTCATTTAAATAATTTCCCCAATAGGAGGACTTGGAAGGTTCTAAAACTGCTTCAGTTAGCCTAATGTATACTATATCCTATTTTATTTTCACTTTGTTCTTTCTCTTTGTTTCTTTTTTGGTTCTGAGGATTGAATCTCGGCCCTCGCGCTTTCTAAGCAATGCTCCACTACTGAGTTGCATTCCTAACCCTTTCGCTGGCCTTGAACTCACTAGGTAGCTAAGAATGACTGTGAGTTCTGATCTTCCTTCCTCTACTTTCTGAGCGCTGGAATTGCAGTCCAGCCACTGCATTTCCTTTTACACATTGCTGATGGAAAGAAGGGCTTCCTTCATGCTTAAACAAGTACTCTTTCAACTGAGTGGTATCTTACCTGCTCCTTAAACTCGTATCTTAATCTTGAGACAAATTCTGTTTTTCCTTTTTTAAAAAACATTGAAAATAGAATATTCTTTCATACAACACATCCCAAGCGCAGTATCCCCTCCCTTCACTCCTCCCAGCTCCCCCCTCCACTTCTTCCCTCCCCTAGTTCCACCCCTTCTTTGTTTCCTCTTCAGAAAAGAACAGGCTTCCAAGAGATGACTGCTCTTGAGATGCGTTTCTTTCTATTGGGTTGCCTTGTCTGTAAGTGCTTCAGATGAAAAAAATATCATTTCGACAGTGCATTCAAGCTCTTATTCTCCCCAAACAGTGGCCCATGGATGTTACTCAGTGATGCACTTGTGAGTGTAGAAAGGAAGCGTTTTCACTCCCGCGCTGGGCAGTAGGGTGAGAGGGGTTGGGAAAGGACCTTGGTAATATGGAGTGTGTAGAAACCGTCCCAACATGTAAAGGTCACCGCAGGTATTTAGCAAGAAGTGCTTTGGAGAGCAAGGCCTTTGAATTAGGTCCACTCTAGGGACATTGCTTCTTCCGTGTCCACTGAGGAGAATTTAGCAGGACTTTTCCCCCTCCCTTCACAGTTTCTCCAGACAAGAAAAGACAAAGGGGGGGGGAAGTCCCCCCAAAAGACTGAAACCAGCTACAATCCTGAAATTAATAATACAACTAAAACATTAGCACAAAACCAAACAAACGTTGGAGAGATTTTACGAGATCAAGTTGGAGTTAGAGAAAGAGGAAGAGGGAAATCATCAAAGTCAGGACAAGCTCAAAGGAGTTTAATAACTGCTATCAGATTGCACCTGAGTCTTTAGCACCTGGGATGCAGCTGTTTTGTTTTAAGATGCTCCTGGTCCAGCCAGCCGTCGATGGTGACCTGAGTGCACATGTCCAGGCATCTGCAGAGGCACTGCTAGATAATCCAGACCAGTTAGGGAGTGATGGAAGAACGGGCAAAGTGGAAATGCGGCGATTCAATATAATACAACTGAGGTCAATAGCAGTGAAAAATTAGCAATATTAGAAGTCTTCTTGTACTGAAATAACACTAACAGCATTTTGTACAAATTGTACATGTAAGGAAGTTAGCTTTTATGTTTATTAGTAATGAACTCTGAGTAGCAGCTTGGATGTAATGTTTTAATTTTTGAATGTTTTTATTTATGCTTTGAGAATTTCATACAATATATTTTGATCATATTCTTCCTCCTCCCCTACCTCCCTAGCTCATTTATTTTTAAAAAATACTTAAGGGCAAGAATAAGTTTCATACCCCGTGGTCTGGGTGGGTGTGCACCACTACGATGGACAGGTACATGGTGGAGAAATGGGAGAGGGAGAAGCAGAGTAGTTCATGCATGTGGAGAGACACAGAACGGTACTGTCTGGGCTGAACTGAATGAGGCCTGGGGCCTTGTTTGGGTCCATGGCCCTATTGCAGCTGGGGTCTGTGCTGTTGTCCTTGGCCTGTGTTACCACCAGGGGCCAAAGGAGAGCTGACCCCAGTGACCTTGGTACCAGATAACTGGTCCCAACCCTCAATGGCCCTGGGAGAACTGCTCCCCTTCACTACCACCACAATGGGAGAGTTGGCTCCACCCCTTACCATGTAATCGGAAGAACTGGCCCTGAAGGCACTCAAGAGCTAATCCTGACCCTCCCTTGATGGGGGTGGTCCTTGTGGACACCCAGATTGGTCAACTCAGCTACGACTCAGACCTACATCCAGGACTTTAAAGGAGTTGGTACACCCCAACATCGACCCCATCTGCTGGAGCTCATAAAAGTTCTGCGGAACTGTAGCCACAGGATCTCCATGACTTAGGGCAACAGCGGGATACCCTAGAGGAGTCTCAGTGAGGGTTCAGTATTGATGGTGCACTAGAAGCCAGAGGCCTTGAACTAGACCAACAACTCATTGCAATGAACTTTTGCAAGTAAAACTGTTCAGGCAAAAGGGTGTACTGCATTACGCACTGCAGCTCCCAAGGCCACTGCAACAAATGAATATGAGATAAAGAGCCGGGAAAGACAAGGGAGAGAATTCTTTTAAAAAATTATATTTGTTTCGGTGGAGGCTACATTGGTGGAGGGTGGACAGGAAAGGACTGGAAAATAAGTGAGATTGGGGTGCATGATGTGAAATTACCAAAGAATCAATACAAAAAAAGAAAGAGAGAGAGAGAGAGAGAGAGAGAGAGAGGAAGGAAGAAAGGAAGAAAGGAAGGAAGGAAGGGAGGAAGGGAGGAAGAAAGAAAGAAAGAAAAAAAGAAAGAAAGAAAAAATAGGCTAATAGGCTTCACTGTATAACCTAGGCTGGCTGGAAACTCATTGAAATTGGAAATCCTCCTGCTTCAGCATTCTGAGTACTGGGAATAAATATGAATAAGTATGAGTCACCACACTTGGCCTTGGACAGTCTTTAGAATATTGCGAAACATTGTCTTTCAGGGAACTCATTTTATTGTTTGGTGAGTTTTATGCTTTCATTCACAAAAGAACTATTTATTGGAGCTGAGCAGTAGTGATGCATGCCTGTAATCCCAGCACTTGGGAGGCAGAAGCCAGCCTCGTCTACAGAAGGAGTTCCAGGACAGTCAGGAATTCACAGAGAAACCCAAGAAACTCAAGAAACAAAGAACAACAAAACAAAATTCCCTAATATGATTTATTGGTAATGAGCACTTGTAGTTTTGCACACAGTTATGGAAGTTTACTGAACCCTGCTCTACCCTACACCAGAAATGAGATAAGGATAATAGCAATCATCATCATCATCATCATCATCATCATCATCATCATCATTATCATCATCATCACAACAACAGTTACATTTATTATATGCTCTGTTCTGAGTGTGTTTCTCATATGGATTTTTAAATTTTTTTTTAAAAATTTTTTTTCAAAGATTTTATTTATATAATTTATTTAATAATACTGTATACAGTATTCTCAGTATTCTGTCTGCATGTATGCCTGCAGGCCAGAAGAGGGCCCCAGATCTTATTACAGATGGTTGTGAGCCACCATGTGGTTGCTGGGAATTGAACTCAGGATCTTTGGAAGAGCAGGCAGTGCTTTTAACCACTGAGCCATCTCTCCAGCCCTCATATGGATTCTTATTTTTCACAATTCCTCACAAAAGCTGCTGCTACTACCCCTGTTTTGTAGAACACTCAAGGCACAAACGTGTTACCAGAATCAAACAGCCACACAGGACTGGAAAGCACAGACTGACTCCATAGTGTTCTATCTGCTTTCATTCTTTCATTCAACACATAACGCATTGAACACTGTGCTGGCTGGTTTTATGTCAACTTGATACAAGCTGGAGTCATCAGAAAGAAGAGAGCCTCCTTTGAAATATCTGGCTGTAGGGCATTTCCTTAATTAATGGTTGACATAGGGGGCCCAGTCCATTGTGGGTGGTGCCGACCCTGGGCTGTTGGTCCTGGGTTCTATAAGAAAGTAGCTGAGCAAGCCATAAAGAGCAAGCCAGTAAGCAGGAACACTCCATGGTCTCCAGTGCCTGCCCTGTTTGAGTTCCTGTCCTCACTTCTTTTGATGATGAATAGTGATACGGAAGTGTAAACACTTTCCTACCCAAGTTGCTTTGGCCATAGTGTTTCATCACAGCAACAGAAATCCTACCTAAAAGACAAGTTGGTACCAGGATAATGGGGTATTGTTGTGGCAGATCTGACCGTGTTACATTGTTTTTGAAAGGATTGTGAAAGAACTTTGGAACTTTGGGCTAGAAAAGTTATTGAGTAATGAGAGCTCAGTGAGGTGTTCTGGGAGAGCTGGGAAGACAAGGATGTTGAGGGTTGTGAAAGATGGTGGAGGCCTGGTTTGTGAAGTTTCAGAGCGAAGCAAAGACTGTACCAGGATTTTTGTGTGAAGAATCTGTGGTGTCTGGTCAGTTGGAGCTGAAGAATTGGCTGTGATTAATAAGACACCAGAGCTACTAAAGTAAAGCCTTGCTTTACTGGGACAATGGATACTGGCCAGCTGGAACCGGACAAATCGCTGTAATTAAGAAGACACCAGCACCACTGAGGTGAAATCTTCTGGCAAGTGTCCCCACACCCCAGGGTCAGTACACAGAATCCATGTTCTAGACTTGGCCAAGTTTGTACCTCCTGTTGGCAGCTGAACTTGGTAGCATAAGTCACTCAGGTGGTATTGGTTTTGAAGACACGAAAAGGGGTCATGGAGAACAGTTGAAGCCTGGCACTGTATGGCAGGGCTGGAGTCCCTGAAGAGAGCCTAGAGGAGGCTTTCGTGATAGTGCAAGCCTAGTTGCAGTAGGGAACCCCAGCAGTTCTTAAGATGCCAGAACCAGGGGATGACCATTGAGAACAGAATCAAGTGGGACCAGCCGGAGACTAGAAGACAAGCGGTGTATGTTGCAGAAGCAGAATTGGAGAAGTGACCTAACCCCCTTGGAGGAGCCCAGAAGATCGTGAGTGAATCCCAGAGAACTGGACATTAATTTATTTACACTTTTGGAGTTTGCTTTTGCTTGGTTCAGATTGTAACTGTGCTGTGGTTCTTTCTTCTTAAAGTAAGAAAGTATTTAATTTATTGTTGATTTTACAGGCGCCCACAGTTGAGAGACTCTGAATTTTAAAAGACTTTGGATTTTAAAAGTGACAGGCTATTTTAAAGAGCCTGAGTTTTTAAAGACTGTGGGATTTTTAAAAATTGGAATGCTTATATTGTAACATTGATATTGATGTGTGATCTTGGGGAGAGAATAAGTAAAGAAGGGATGCATCTTAATAGTGATTTGTTTGTGTGTTAAGCTGACATGGGATCAATTGTACTGGCTAGTTTTATGTCAACTTGGCACAAGCTAGAGTTAACAGAAAGGAGGGAGAGAAAATGCCCCCACAAGGTTCTTAATTAGTGATTTATGTAGGAAAGTCAAGCCTATTCTGTGTGGTATCATCCTTGGACTGATCGTCCTGGATACTGTAAGAAAGCAGGCTGAGCAAGCTATGATGACTAAGCCAGGAAGCAGCACCCTTCCGTGGCCTCTGCATCAGCTCCTGCCTCCAGGTTCTTGCCTTGTTTGAGTTCCTGTCCTGACTTCCTTCAATGATGAACAATGATATGGAATCATTGAAGTCGAATAAACCCTTTCCTTCCCAAGTTGTTTTGGTCATGGTGTTTTGTCTCAGGACTAGAAACCTTAATTAAGACAAGCATCTAGTACATGAAAGGCATTTCAGGTACAGTATTAGTGAATCTAGGCAGCCGTCTATACTTTCTTTGAACTCATAACTTGTTGAACATAAAGGCTGACTCTTTCAGTAACAAGTGGATTTCATGAAAAGATATTGAAAATGAATCAATGATAGTATGTAAGTTAGTACTGACGTAAGCCCCTAGGCTGGCTAGTCTTATACCAACTTGACACAAACTAGAGTTATCCAAAAGGAGAGAACCTCAATTAAGAAGATGCTTCCGTATGATCCAGCTGTAAGGCATTTTCTTAATTAGTGATTGATAGGGGAGGGGCCATCGCTTTGTGGGTTGTTCCATCCCAGGCCTTCCCATCCTACAAACTATAAGAAAGCAGGTTGAGCAAGCCAGGGGATGCAAGCCAGTAAGCAGCACTCCTTCATGGCCTCTGCATCAGCTCCTGCAACCAGGTTCCCTTTCCATTTGAGTCCCTGTCCTGATTATCTTTGATGATGGCCAGCGATATGGAAGTGTAAGCTGAAATAAACCCTTTCCTCTCCTACTGGCTTTTGGTCATGGTGTTTTATTACAGCAACAGAAACCCCAAGATAACTCCTGAATGAAACCACAGAACTGAAATTTTTTTTGGTAACTTATTCTCTGTGTCTTTCACATCATGCAACCGGATCCCACCTTTCTCCCATCCCCTTGTATCCACCCTCTGCCCCTGCAATCTCCCCCCACAAATAAAACAAAATAAGATTTAAGATTTAAAAAGGAGAAAAGAATAAAAAAGGAAGAAAGGGAAAATCTTGTCACGGAAGCTGCAGTGTGACATGGCGAGTCACGCAGTGAACCCCTTTATCCATACATCTCTACATACAGGCCTTCATCACCAAGGCAGTACCAGGGATGCCCCTCTCATGCCTGAGGGCTGGCTCACCTGTGTCCCTGTCTACAGGGTCAACTCTACCATGCTGCTCAGGTGAGGCTTGGGGCCCATTGTCTCAAGCGCTACAGCTGGTGAGAGGTTGGATCAGGTCCCCACCTGCTACAGGTGTTGAAGGGTGAGTGGATTTTCCCTCACCCGTGCTACCACATGGCAAACAAAAGCGCACGACTTCTCCTATTCTCACACCCCCAGGACCAGCTCGCGTATGCCCCTGCCAACAGGGTCAGCTCTACTGCGCTGCCCAGGTGAGGTGTAGGGCCCTCTTTCCTGAGCGCTTCAGTTGGTGAGAAGCAGGGCCAGTTTTCCCTAGGGTTTCAGTCCGTGAGGCGTGGGGCCAGCTCTGTACAGAACTATCCTCTCAACCTTCGGTGGTGTTAAGGACATCGAACATCAACATGGACCGTGTCTACATCTGGGTCAGGGCCATGAACTTAGACAGCATGAACTGGGCCCCGGCAGCAGCCTAAGCCCAGGCATCACTATGTCACTGAGTGGCAATGGAGCCACCATGTCCATGTCAGCCTGCTCCTCACCGTTTTCACTTCTTCAGTTATGACTCTGTCCACGGGAAATGAACCATTCTGCCTGTCTCATAACACATCGTACGTTTGCTCACCATAACAGTGCCCCGTCAGCCTGGTGCCAGGTGGGCCCGTGTTTTCTCCTCGAAGCCCAGGCCAGGGCTGCGTGTGGGCAGGAACACTCTTCTTCCTCGGAGCGTACGGCGTTCCAGAGCTGGATCTTGTATGGCTTTTTTTTAAATTTTAAATTTATTTATTTAATTTTATGTATGAGTGCTTTGCATGTACACCTGCAGGCCAGAAGAGGGCATCAGATCTTATTACAGATGGTTGTGAACCACCATGTAGTTGCTGGGAATTGAACTCAAGACCTCTGGAAGAACAGCCAGTGCTCTTAAATGCTGAGCCATCTCTGCATTTTTGGTCCTTTTGTTTACTCTCTATTATGAGAAGGTGGGAAGGTTGACTTATTCCATATGAATTCTCAAGGTCAAATTTCTTATCTTTTGTCTGACGGGTGTCTCTTGCGTGGGTAGAATTGTGTCAATAACAGGCATTGCTATACATAGTGACAGTCATAATGGCTGTAGGAGAAGACATTCAGGGATGGAGGTCTTAGAGGGCCCTGTTGGCAATGTGTAGCATACAACTCCAGAATATGACTCTGAGTTCTCTAACTGGTGCATGGACTCAAGAAGGGATTTGGGAAGTGACCCCAGCAGCTTTCTTCTTTTATACTAAAGAAAGTCCAAGCAACCGTTTCTAAGATATAGTTGCACCTATTATCTCACATCACTTCTTAACTTATTCTGTCTAGAGCTTTAAAAAACTTTAAGGCAATTTCTTGACTAGATCAAACTTAGAATTAAGTGGACTCAACTATATAAAGTATATATGAGCTTAGGTTTAAGACTTATCTTGAGCAGAGCCTGGTGGTGAATGCCTAGCACTTGAGAGGCAGAGGCAGGTGGATCTCTGTGAGTTTGGGGCCAGACTGGTCTATGGAGTGAGTGTCAGGACTATGTAGAGAGACCCCGTCTCGATCTACCTCCGCCAAAGAAAGAGGACTTTTATCTGATTTCCTTTAACATTTTTAAAAGATTTATTTATTTATTATGTATAAAACATTCTGCCTCCATGTCTGCCTGCACGCCAGAAGAGGGTGACAGATCTCATTACAGATGGTTGTGAGCCACCATGTGGTTGCTGGGAATTGAACTCAGGACCTCTGGAAGAGCAGCCAGTGCTCTTTTCCTCTGAGCCATCTCTCCAGCCCCCTTCCTTTAACATTTTTATAATTATGTGTTGGACCCCAAGCTCAGAAAATTGATATTTGTTAATTCTTCTATAAATATTTCTGGAGATCTATAATAAAGGATACCTAGGATGTTGGAGTGTACTGAGTCTCTCTTTTCTTTTCTCCCTTCCTTTACATCACCCTCCCTTCTCTCCTTACACCCCCTGGTCCCACATTTTCATTGGATTTTGAAACCAGGGTCTCATGAGTGCTAGATAACCAAACATTCTGTCACTGAGTCACAGAATCCTCACTGAATTTCTCCAAAAATCTACAAAGGAATTGCTAATCTTAGAGTCATGTTAGTTTTTAGGATAAGGACAAAAATCAATTCAAAGTTTGTTTAGGGGGAAAAACCCTCTAATTTACTATTTGTTGTTCCCCAGAGAATACCCAGTTCTAGGCATATGAGATATATATACACAGTTTTGATTTTTGTGATAGCATACCAAACCATGAGCACTGGAATCTAGCCTCTTCTGTACTGTTATTTTTACAATGAAAATGTGGGTGACACACCTCGAGCCAGCCTGTGACTGAGGAGGGCCTGACTGCTTAGGGGTTGTGTTTGTTTAGGGGTCTGTGGTCGTTGGTACTTCTGTGTGATTGAGCCCTGAAGAACAGAGTCTGTCTCCAACTGTTAGTTCATGAAGAACACTAGCCAAGTGACATTGAATTAATGTTTCAGCTTCTCAAAAGGAGAGACCGTTGGCCTAACACCTTCCTAGCGTTGTGTAACTGTCAACATGTTCAATTTGGTTCTAATGGGAGTTACCCTGGTGAAGTTTTTCAGAGAAGGATATACAGAATTCAAAAAATTATGTTATGTTTTCTCAAATTATATGCTCTTTATCTTTCTAAGAAGCTGAACTGTTTAAAAACAATAAATCCTTCTTCTTTAAGGCACACAAATGAACAACAGTTTAAATAGTCAACACAGTTTCATCCTAAAGATATTCCCACTTCTAGCCTGGCTTTAGCTGCTAGTGTTGATTTAGAGCAGAAAGCATGAATTCATATTTTATCCTAAGCATCAAAGTGTTGTACAAATAACTCAGAAGAGCTTAAAGTCCACCAACCTTTGTATTCCTAATTTTTAATTCCTCTGTTAGTATGTATTTAAATTGGTTAAACAGATGGCTTTCTACTTGTGAAAAAATGCCAAGAATAGTCACCTCCTGATGGAGAGCTCAGGTTAAATTTCATTCTGGAGTGCACTTTTACAACCATGTATTTAACCTTTGAAAATGAGGGTACTTGAAACAAGGAGAAACTCAAGGTGATCTCACTGACACTGGTGTGGTGGACTCCTCTTAAGCAAAGGTGCTCTAAAAGAATAATAGTTCCAGGCTTTGAAAATGAAAATGAAATGTAATTCAGGATCACATGCAGGACCTCATGCATTCCTGACAAGTGCTTTACCACTGATTTACACACCCAGAAACCAACACTTTAAAATATTTAAAAATATGCTAATTTTCAAAGCTTTCCAGTTTTTCCCCTTTACCTCAAAAGCAGTAAGAGACAAACACATTGAGTGTTTCTTTGTAACTCTCGGAATTGACACCCAAAGGTCTGAATGCAGTTATTAAGCAGTCAATGTGTATTTTGTTGATACCAACAGAGTCTTATTGCATAGCCATTTTCAACCTGTAGAGTCTTCTCTTACTGTGTTTACACTTGGCTGAGGCCGAGAACGAATGGATTAGTGAAGTTACAAGGAAGGAGATGAGAGATAGAACGTACAAGCAGTCCATGATTATGTTTTGAGACATCAAGCTCTTTAAATTAACAAAATGAAGAGCCCACTATGGTACAGAATGGACTGAACAAGTTTCTCTCCTGGAAGCCTGTGACAAAGCAATTTTGGAAGAGACCAATTTTGGAAAGGTAGAATTTGGAGGCACACAATAGGGGAATTCTGAGAAAACATCTTGATTCAGATAGATCTGGGTTTAAATTTTTTCTTCATTGTTCTCAGCCCTGTAAGGATGTTACTTAGATTCTGTAAGCACCTTCTATGAATGCATACTATAGTGAAAATCCTTCTTTCAATATTAAATGATGTAGCACATACTAGTTGGTAACATTGTAGTTGTTCAATAAATGATAGCCTTTTCAATTTGAGAGAACATTTTGAATAATCAGAAGGAAGAAGGAATAGGCTGTATTTATGGGATAGTGAGAAGATTATGAATGGAGGAAAGGAATGTATCAGTGAAACAAAGTTGAATGATGTAGAAAGATAAATTAGTTCTGGCTGAAATCACTCATTTTCCCTCATTAATAATTTTTTGAGCTTATTTATATCAAAAGCCTTCTGCTAGACAAAGAGGTGAATATATAACATGGAATACATTGCCTTGAAATTCTGTCAGGTGTCAAGGAACTGGGACTGTATGCTCATGACAATTCTTCAAGATGGGAGGAGCCTGGGAGACTACGCGTTTTTATAGTTTTCGGTGGTTAGAACAGGATATTGTTCTCATGATGTAAAATATAAAAATATTTGCTGTCTCCTAGAGGCTGGGCATGTATGCAGCTCATTCCTGTGGGCGACAATCCACTCAAGTATATGAGGAAGGGGACTTGTATGCAGGCTTTTGTTTCATCCCTCAAAACAAAGCCCTGGATTTGAACCGACTATCACACTTGTGGTGGAATCTCTAATTTAGTTTGGAATTTTCCATACACCTTACCGCCTTGGCGTCAGTTTGGTGATCATTAGGAACTGGAGCTACAATAACTGTTTATTCCAACCTCAGGGGCAACATGGACATCTCGATGTCTGTATACCAGAGACACTCTGATAATGAGCTGCGAGTAAACATTGCTACCTTGTGGGCAGAATTCTTCAACCAGAGGTCCTAAAACTCACAAAACACTGGAAACACACCTGAAGTTCTAGATTGAATGACTGAACATAGGCTATTTTTTTTTTTTGATGAAGCTCTGTTTGGACAGTTTCTACATCTCACACAGGAGTTGCATCTTGTCTTCACTTCTAGGACTAACTATTCTTCTCTTTTCTTTCTCCATTAGATCAGTAGAACCCAGACCACATAACAATCTCCTGGCACAGACTGGCCAACTACGAATTTCAGTGGCTAACTTCTCTTTTTCAGAGTGAGTGCCACCCACAGTTATAAGTCAGAATTGAACTCAAATTGCTCTTAAGGTGATCATATTTTGGTTATCAGCTTATAAGGTGTCATTGGTGTCTAGGGCTCAAGACATAACATAAGAGGAAGATGTAACACCCTCCTATGCACTGGCT
Organism: Ondatra zibethicus; assembly: GCA_004026605.1. Lineage (NCBI taxonomy): Eukaryota > Metazoa > Chordata > Mammalia > Rodentia > Cricetidae > Ondatra > Ondatra zibethicus. The sequence goes on from PVIU01009273.1 coordinate 72,682, forward strand.
TTCTGACCGTTGTTATATATGATTTTATACCTGACTTTGATGCCCGCACACAGACATTGATCTACACAGAGCTCAATTTATTCCTTTTTGGCGGCTGTTCAGTTCAGGTGGTTAGGGCACAAGCTAATGAGAACAAGGTCACAGGTTCAATCTTTGTGTGGGCCAGCAAGGCTTGCTTTGTTCAGTGGCCACAGACTTGGTCCAGCCAGCTGTCTAGCATATGTCTGCCCCAGGTCATAAGAGGACAGGCCAAGAGTGTGTAGATGGACAAGACCAAATCCATTGCCAGCATTAGGGAAAGCCAAGCCAAGCACATGTCCTGCTAATGGGGGTCAATAATGTTTCATTTAAATGAAGTTGACGTTTTATTACCTCTTCTGAGGAGGTCTTTTGAATGCCAAAGTTAAATGTGGTTGCGCATGTGTATGTGTGTGTGTGTGTGTGTGTGTGTGTGTGTGTGTGTGAATTCATTTCTAAAAATGAAAAGCTGTGTAAGTCCTGAGATGAATACAAGTTCCAAAACATAGCTTAATGGCTTAAATGTTTAAAATGTTGGGTTAATGTTAATAAAAAGATAGTTCAGTCTGATAACATAATGACTTTCCTTCTTTCTTCAAATATGAATAGGCCAGTGAAATAAAAAAAAACTGCTTTTTCAGGTGGTGATTGAAAGCCACTGATTTTGTTTATGAATAAAAGAGTTTCTTTTTGTTGTGGTGCTGAGGGTCAAATTCAGGTACTCATGCATGCCTAGCAATTAGTCTATCACTGAGCTGCATTCTCCAACCCCCAAATGAAAATTTTAATTGAACTTTCTGTTAATCAGACCATCACATGCCAGCAAAACAGATATAATTATAACCCCAAATTTTTAGTGATTACTCAGGCAACAGATTCCAGCTTTTATTTTTCAAAAAACATGCCCCTTTATCAACTTCATTAGTTAGCATTAAGGTTTGTTAGATTTCAAAGTGGATCAAAACCAACTCTATTTTAAACCCTACTGCCTTAGCTGTTTCCTGAAGCTGAATCTTTATAAGAACTGAACAAATAATTTGATGTGGAAAAGGGGAGGACAAAGAGCAGAAGTAAATTCACCAAAAATCACTCATAAACTATCCTAGTCACATGAATGGATATATGTATCTTAAAATTTCTTGTGTTGGCAATCTAGTTATATGAATTAAAAAAACGTAAAATGGTACATTTCAAAAATTGCCTCTTCTCTTGCCTCCTACAAATTCCAACTTTATCTACCTTCCTATTCAGCCATTTACTTTAATTTTTTGTATTTTATTCCAGAAAATTTCCCCTGAAGTATCTTAAATTCTTTCCTCTTTTAATAGAAGAAACACACTGCACACATTGTTCTTAACTTTGATTTTTCTATTTAAGTATATAACTAGGAAATCTTTCATATAGCAGAGTGGCTTCATTTTCATACTTGTATACTCTTTTACTGTGTTGATGGACTACAACTTACTTGTTTCCCTAATGATTAATCTTGGTGTATTTTCTGCTATAGAAAAGAATATAATTAATTTCTTTGGGATAGAATTAATTTCTTTGGAATACATAGAAAGCCTTCTTATCTTTTAAAATATTTGCATAGCATTCCTTTGAGTGATACCATGATTTATTTATCCCCTTATGGATGGAGCAGCTTGCTTCTGCAATCATACTACTTGTTATATTTTTCTAAGATGAAGAAATACTAATTTTTTAAAATGTACATGTGTCTCAATTAGGGTTTCTGTTGCTGGGAAGACACCATGACCATGATAACTCTTATAAACAAAAACATTTAATTGGGGCTGGCTTATAGTCTAGAGGGTTAGTCCATTATCATCATACTGGAATATGGTAGCATGCAGGCAGACATGCAGGTGGCATGGGGCTGGAGAAGGAGCTGAGAATTCTACATCTTGATCTGAAGGTAGCGTGAAGTCACTGGGTATAGCTTGAGCATAAGAGACCTACCTGAAAGCCCACCCCAAAGGAACACATCTCTTCCAACAAGACCATAACTACTATAACAGAACCACACATCCTAAATGTGTCACTCCCTTTGGGGGCATTTTCCTTCAAACCACCCCGACATGTTTTATGTGCTACATATCAATTATGACAATTAAAACTGGCAACGCAATGTGAATAATATGCTTAGCTAAAATTGCCTGGATGTAAGGATAGAAAAATGACATGAAAGTGTGAGTTCATGAACACACTGAACTGGAATAGTCAGTTGTGAACAGTTTTCGGTTGTAATTTTCAGGTACATTCTTGTTAGTTTTGGGGAAAAGCTCTGTCACTATGGTAGAAATCTTATGAGAAGGTAAGTTAATGATAAAAATGCTAATTTATATTAGTACACACAATGTACAGAAAGTACAACTTACAGATTGTTTTACTCGATTCTGGTTACGTATGCTACCAAAGATTGCAGCAATTATAGTAGATGAATAAGTGGAAGAGAAGGTGCATGCCAGAGAACGTGGCCTAAGATTATAGCTGACAATAGTTCTCCCCTTCTCTGAAGTTACCATAGCTGTTGGGCATTTACTACTACATGTGACTGGGTAATTCCTTTTAAAGAGAGGAGATTTAAGGGAGCCCTGGATGAAAGACTGAGTAGATGAGAGACGCTATAAGCATTTTCCACTTTTGATGTTGCAGCTCATTGTAAAGCTATTCATTCAAAAATCGATTCATTTGTTTACATTTATTTACTTCATTAGTTTATTCATTTCTAATCAGAGGTAATACCTATTTGGCTATAAGTATACTACTTATTGTGCTAACAGCTGGAAAATGAACTACAAGATACAGGTCATATCTTATCAATGGGTAGGAGTGTAGGCGGAGTGCTCTTGATTGACATAAGGTGCCCCGCCAGCTTCAAGAGAGGGCAACGTGCTTTCATTAGGTAAGTGACAAAGGCATTTGTCCTGGAGAATAAGGCAAGTGGAGCAAGAAAAACAATATAATAACAGAGTTGGCTCCTAATATGGTGATTTATTGGGCGGTAACGTTAGTGGTTTCATTTAGGGAACTGTCAGTCAGAAGCTGATGAAGGGAACGCTGCCTACCAACTTTCCACAGGGCTAGAGCTTGCACCCCACACAATCTGGCTCCACGTTGTTCACTGGTGGTGAGTGGCCTGTTGGGCAGGTAACCTTGTGTCTCTCCAGATGGACACAAAGGATGGATTCTTCAGGTTTGCTAATATTCCAAATGCTCTTCTGTTCATAGCTTACTCTGTATCTCACTTCAACAAGTGAGGAACGTAGAACAAGGCCAGTGTACCTCATGGGAATTTCCACGGGAAGGGTGGGTCCTACTATTCAGGTTTTCAGTTTGCTGCTTGTAATCAAACTACTTGGTGTATTTTTTTTTAAGAACAAAGAATATTTGTAAGTCAGTGTTTCAAAAATGCATGCTTTATGTGTCATATGTGAGTTATGACAGTTAAAACTAGTCATGCAATGAAAATAACATGATTAATAAAAGTTAATTGGTTTGGTTGGTGCATCTCAGAAGGACAATGCTGGTATTTAAGATATTACTGTAGACTAGTTCTATCCAATTAAAGTTTGGCATCAATAGAAATCTGAACCCTATTAATTCTATTAATTCCAATATAGCAGCCATTAGTAACATGTAGCTACTGAGTGTCGTAAGGAGGAGTGGGCCTGCCTTTTGTCCCGCCGCCCAGCTTAAGCCCCAAAATAATTACACAGAAACTGTATTCATTTAAAACACTGCCTGGCCCATTAGCTCTAGCCTCTTCTTGGCTAACTCTTACATATTCGTTTAACCCATTTTTCATAATCTGTGTGTCACCATGAGGTCGTGGCTTACGGGGAAAGATTCCTAACCAGCGTCCGTCTCAGGCAGGAGAAACATGGCGTCTGCCACACTGCCTTCTTCCCAGTATTCCATTCTGTCTACTCTGCCTACCTGATCTCTGCCCTATCAAAAGGCCAAGGCAGTTTTCTTTATTCACCAATGAAAGCAACACATAGAAAGAAGGACCTCCTACACCAACTGAGCACTTGAAATGGAGATCATGCAAATGAGGAACTGGATTTTAAATTTTGTTTCATTTAAAATATCTTAGATTTGACTTTAAGTGGCCCATGTGAACTAGTGTCTATTCAGTGAAGCTCTTTTGAAACAAAAAAAAAATAGCATTTAAGCATTAGACTAGAGCTTAAAGTTTACCACATGTGGCACTGTGATTTTACCAGTGAGGAATAGTCTAGAAACTGAAAGACTTTACTCAAGAGTACATGGGTAATAAGCAGGCAGGAGCTCGGCTTTCCCATCTTCTGACTCTCAGCTGGATGATTACAATTCTGCTATGCTGCCTTCATGCTTATGCCTGTAGGACTGTGGCTAGACTCAGTGAAAGATGGTTGATTTGTAGTTTAGAAAGTAAAGCCAGGCCCTCTCTGCGCGTCTCCTCCGCCGGCTGAGCCCTTCGCGCGCCGCCCTGCGGCCCGGCCTCCTCAGCCCCGGCCCCGCCGCTCGCTCGCTTTTGGCCGCCCGGTCGCCGCAGGGCCGCCTCAGCCGCCGCTGCTCAGCCAGGGCCGGGCGGGGCCTCTGCCGCGGGCCGTGCACCCGGACGGCGGGACGGGCTGCGACGCGCAAGCCGAGCAGAGAGGAGCTGGCAACCCTCAGTAGGCCTGCTTTTGGGACCGGGATCCTCGCCCAACCAGCTTCCGCGGATTCATCTGGACCCTGTCCCGGCTGCA